>MJUT01013604.1:254043-276643 GCA_002080005.1 Gigantidas platifrons
TCCCTGTTTACTTTAGATGATACAGGGTCATCCGTGTCCTGCCCTTTAAGGTTCCAGAGTTATATCACTGTTTACTTTAGATGATACAGGGTCATATGTGTCCTACCCTTTAAGGTTCCAGAGTTATATCCCTGTTTACTTTAGATCATACAGGGTCATCCGTGTCCTACCCTTTAAGGTTTCAGAGTTATATCCCTGTTTACTTTAGATGATACAGGGTCATCCGTGTCCTGGACACATTCGTACATGTTATTATGTTTCACTGGTGATGCCTATTCTGTCTGAATCGTGATTTTGTAGAGTGTCTACTGAAATTGCCATTTCACCTAAACCTTTAAGCCACGGAAACCATCTTTAGCTACAGTATCTGAAATATTGTTTTAGGATTCTTGGATATATGGCTTTTATAGTCTTCAAGGTGTTTTAGAAAACTTAATATTTCTTTAAAGGATCTCATCTCTGAGTTAAAAGAGGAAGAAAATAAATATGAAGAAGAGAAAAAACGAAAAAAAGAAAAAGGAAGAAGAATGGTAATAGAAGAAGTTGATGAAGAATCAGAGGATGAAATTGTTGTTGATAAAAAACCTGATAAAAAGGAGAAAAATGCAGAAAAAATTCAAGTTGTTAATGGTCACGTAGAAGAGAAAGAAAAGAAATTAGAGAAAAAAGATGTGACAAATGATGTGGAGGAAAACATCAAAAGTGAAACTAAAATTAACCAGGATAATTTAGAAAATGTTGTTAATGAAAATGAAAGTAAGAAGAATGCTAAAACAAAGGACAAAAAAGAAGTAAAAAATAATAAAGGAAGGAAAGAAGAAAGGAAGAATGAGGATAAAAATATTTGGAATGAGGAAGAGATAATTGAAGAAGTGTCTCATAGTTCTGAATCAATACAAAGTGAAACAAGTGATAAACAACATTCTAAAAATAATCAAGAAGGAAGTAAATTACAAAGTGAAAATAAGTTAGGATTTTCCCAAAGCAGTAAAGAAAATACTATCAGTCCAGCTGATAATAGTGAAAAACAAAGTCAATCTGATATGGGAAGGACAAAAAATAATACAGGTTTAGAATCTAGTGATATTGAGAAAAATAAAAAGTTGGAAGGTGAAAATAGTGTTAAAATGGAAACAAGCAGTGCAATATCAGATAAACCAGTGCTAATACAGGGACCTTTATCATCACAAGTGGCTGCATTGAGGGAATCTGGCAATAATTTGTTCCGTAGAGGACAGTATGGGGAAGCTGTCCAGAAGTACACCAGTGCTATTGAAAAAATTGGAAAAGGTTAGTCCGACATTGATTTTAAAATTTAATGTGTTTTTTTATATTGTCACATTAATTTATATAATTATAGAATTGCAGCAGTCTTATTTTTAGAAATTCAAATATTTTAATATGAAGGAAAGTCAAAACATAATGAAATAATTTAAGAATTGTTTTCTTACATATTTAATGAAGATTTAACAAAAAAAAGGGGGGGGGGGAGGTTATGGTGTTTCAACAATATTTCATTTATATCGTGACTGTCAGTTTTATTGGTGGAGGAACTGGAGTACCCTGAGAAAATCACTGACCTGTCGCAAGTCACTGACAAACTATATCATATAATGTTATATCGAGTACGACTTGCCATGAGCGGGATTTCAATCTCACAACTTTAGTGGTGATAGGCACTGATTGCACAGGTAGCTGTAATTCCAACTACCATATGATTACGACCGCCCCCTTAAAAAGGGGAATATTTTCCTTTTGAAAAGGATGAATATTTTAAAATTGAAAATCAAAACTAAGACTGACTAACTAATGTGCCTATAACATGTCACGGTCTTTTTTTTTCAATGATTTGATGTGGTTGTAGATATTGGTGGAATTGTTTACCATCACTGTTTAAACTCTCATTTTAGTTCACCACACATACTCTGTAAGGGTTATGTGAGGTATTTTCATCACTTTGCCTCCATTGTCATCTGTGTTGTCGCCGTCCGTAAATTTTTGTACTTCAATCTTCTTCGCTGAAACCACAAGGCCATTGGAACAAAACATGGTATGAACAGTGCCATCTTAACAGCATAATATACCCCAGGGCAAAGCAGTGCACTGGGGCCTCTACCTACACAACAACTGACAGTGACAGGAATAAATATAAATGGTCGATAGATTAAACTTGTATTTATTGTATTGGTACTTCCAACATAATCAGTGTTTAAACATTGAAAAAAAACATGATGTACACAACATACATAGATTCGTATGGCCTATGGGGCCCCTT
Organism: Gigantidas platifrons; assembly: GCA_002080005.1. Lineage (NCBI taxonomy): Eukaryota > Metazoa > Mollusca > Bivalvia > Mytilida > Modiolidae > Gigantidas > Gigantidas platifrons. The sequence goes on from MJUT01013604.1 coordinate 256,319, forward strand.
GGCAGCTGTACATGTGCAGCGTGCCTGTGGGGTAAGACTGCACTGGGTATGAATGTTCAGTGGATGGTTCCCATAGGAGTCAAATATGATATGTCCATATACATTTTTGTATATTGGTATAATAATTTATTATTCAGCTGTTTGTGAAGAGGCTTTTTAATTATTTCTTTAGTGACTTTAGGAAAATCCCTGTAGGAACAATGGATAGCATTACATTTGTATGTAACTTTTACAAGTAGTTTATTTTTGACATTCAGAATGCAAGAGTTGATTGATTTATTGTTTAATGCCACTTTCAGCAATATTTCAGCTATATCATGCCGATCAGTTTTAGTGGTGGAAGAAGCCAGAGTACCCTGAGAGAACCACCGACTAAGGGCAAGCAACTGGTAAACTTCATCACTTGGGGCTGCGAATTGAGTGCACCCTTTTTTATAATTTACAAAGCCGGATGCAAACCCATGTCATATTGGTGATAGGCTTGTATGAGTTGTTAGGTAATCCAACTAGTATGAACTAGTAGTTATAATGTTTATTACATAGATACTGCACTTTTGGTTGCATTACAATGTAATAAGACGTTTAAAAAGGAACTTGTTTTTCTTTGTCAGAGGCCCAGTTATATTTTCGATTTTGATGTTGCTGCTGTGACGTCAGTGTTAAACACTTTTATTTCACTGCATGGAATACTACATGTAGTTTTTCTTTCACTGAAAAATCACAGTATTTCACAGACATCCCTTTAAGAGGAGGATTTCAACATTTGAACTTTTTAATTCTTCACCCAATTTTAATGCAGTTTTTTTTAAACATGTTAATCTTTACATGTTAGTGATGGGCCATAAAAACAATTGCTGTTTTCTTTTTAAAATAAGGTGGTTTTAAAGGGGTCCAAATTCCGAAATTTTGCATATATTAAAAAGGTATATAGTAATTTTATTTTTCATCCAAATTATTAATAAAATATATAATTGTACAGAGAAGACAGACCAAAAAGTGAACCTTTCACTTCTATACAGTAACAGAGCAGCATCTTATCTGAAGACGGGAGACTGTCCTCACGCCATCAAAGATTGTACAACAGCAATAGAACTGGTACCACACTCAATTAAACCTTTACTGAGGAGAGCTAGTGCATATGAAATCATGGAAAGGTAAACCAGTAGGACATTATAATAACAACATCATCTAACAATATAAACCTATCACATGTACATGTGTGATGCCCTACATCCAGTAGTTGTTGTACACAGCAATATAAAAATCATGCACATGTGTACACACCCATTCATTTTTCTCAAATAAATTTTGTTAATAACTTACAAATTCATACATTTATAAAAAATATTAGCACATTATGTTCATATTTAGTGATGATGACCATGTCCACTTTGTTGTAGACCAACACGAATGTCAATGAGTTTATATACTTGTAGTTTTAGCTCACTGAAACAACAGTCCACGGGAAGACTTAAACTCCACTACTCAGCTCAGATACATTATCATGATTCTTATTCCTTTACTGTATATGCTTAGTGGAGATTTTATAGTCATTGGTTTGACCTGGCCAGGCCTTCAACTACAATTTACCACACTCGAGACTGGCACTTTAACCATTACACCAATGATGCGGTCAATGATATTTGAAGTGGTGTTAAATACCAACGATCTTTTTATCTGGATTTAATTAGCAACAGTTAAAATACAAACTAGTGTTTGTTAGTCTTAATTAGACTGAAGTTTAGATGTAAGTGACTGAAAATTCACCTGAAACAAGAATTTAATATAAAAAGAATTTACAAAGACAAAATTAAAAAAAAAAAAAAAGCAACCAGTAATGAACAGAATATTTTTTCTTGTTACAACAATGCCAACCCAGATTATCAAGTTTAACCAATGTTACTCTAGGCAGATCAGCCAATCAGATTGCAGTATTCACATCAAATTATTACAAAATAAATCTTATTTCAGATATCGTCCAGCCTATGCAGATTACAAGCATGTTCTCAGTATTGACTCATCAGTAGACATGGCACTACAGGGTTCATCAAGGTACGTATTTCTCATGTCTAAAGTGGCATTAAACACCATAAACCTAACCTAACCAATCAACAAAATTCCCTAATTAATATTAAATCATACTGATAAGGACATTGACAAACAGTTTTTTCTTTGTGTGCGTTTTCAAGGCACAAAAATGTGGCAGCGTTAAACCGGTTACAGGGATTCCAACTCTCCCTTCTTGATATCTCCAATGGCAATACATATATAATCGTCCAATCATATGCAAGACAGTTTAATGTATTCAACAGCTCTTGGTAATTACTTGGTTTTGATACCTGAAGATTTAGTATTTAATGTATTCAACAGCTCTTGGTAAGTACTTGGTTTTGATACCTGAAGATTTAGTATTTAATGTATTCAACAGCTCTTGGTAAGTACTTGGTTTTGATACCTGAAGATTTAGTATTTAATGTATTCAACAGCTCTTGGTAATTACTTGGTTTTGATACCTGAAGATTTAGTATTTAATGTATTCAACAGCTCTTGGTAATTACTTGGTTTTGATACCTGAAGATTTAGTATTTAATGTATTCAACAGCTCTTGGTAAGTACTTGGTTTTGATACCTGAAGATTTAGTATTTAATGTATTCAACAGCTCTTGGTCAGTACTTGGTTTTGATACCTGAAGATTTAGTATTTAATGTATTCAACAGCTCTTGGTAAGTACATGGTTTTGATACCTGAAGATTTAGTATTTAATGTATTCAACAGCTCTTGGTAATTACTTGGTTTCGATACCTGAAGATTTAGTATTTAATGTATTCAACAGCTCTTGGTAAGTACTTGGTTTTGATACCTGAAGATTTAGTATTTAATGTATTCAACAGCTCTTGGTAAGTACTTGGTTTTGATACCTGAAGATTTAGTATTTAATGTATTCAACAGCTCTTGGTAATTATTTGGTTTTGATACCTGAAGATTTAGTATTTAATGTATTCAACAGCTCTTGGTAAGTACTTGGTTTTGATACCTGAAGATTTAGTAAAAGCTCATCACTGATAGTCTTTTGAAAATATGCACCCTGACGTGACCCTGTACTGACGTAACCCTATAACCCTGACGTGACCCTATAACCCTGACATGACCCTATAACCCTGACATAACCCTATAACTCTGACGTGACCCTATAACCCTGATATGACCCTATAACCCTGACCTGACCCTATAACCCTGACCTAACCCTATAACCCTGACCTAACCCTATAACCCTGACGTGACCCTATAACCCTGACATGATCCTATACTGATGTTGTTAGATGTTAGTGTATCACCAAAAACAATTCAGTAAGGTACAACATACATCTGATTTTAGTTAGATTGTTATGTCTCCCCCCACTTTGGTGAGGAGACATATTGTTTTTGTCCTGTCTGTCCGTCACACAGTTTGTCAGCACAACTCAACAGAATTTCATGAAACTTGGTAGGTAGTAAGGACACCATATGTAGTTTAAAAACTTTTTTTTGTTGTTATTCATTGAAGCATTAATATAATTATACCCCCCGCAAACAAAGTTTGGGGTGGTATATAGGAATCACCCTGTCTGTCCGTCCGTCCGTCCGTCCGTCCGTCCATGTACCTTGTAAGTGTAACTCCTCCTAAATGGCTGATTGGATTTTTATGAAACTTTACACACTTGTAATACACTACCTGCAGATGTCCACGAAGGAATATGGTTGCTGTCCAAAATTTAAAAGGGGAAATAATTCAACTTATACTTTCATGAAAAGAGGGGGGGGCATGTACCTTGTAAGCACAATTCCTCCTAAACGGCTTATTAGATTTTTATGAAACTTTACACACTTGGTAGTACAGTACCTGCAGATGTGCATGAAGGAATATGGTTGCTGTCCAAAATTTAAAAGGGGAGATAATTCAATTTATGCTGTCCGTCCGTCCAAGTACCTTGTAAGCGCAACTCCTCCTAAATGGCTTATTGGATTTTTATGAAACTTTACACACCTGTAGTACACTACCTGCAGATGTGCATGAAGGAATATGGTTGCTGTCCAAAATTTAAAAGGGGAGATAATTCAACTTATACTTTCACGAAAAGGGGAGGGGGATGTATGTACCTTGTAAGCGCAACTCCTACTAAGCTGCAAGCGGGGGGTATCACTCAGTGAGGTCACTCACAGTTCTAGTTTTATTTGTTACCTAGATAGATTTTTTACCTTTGACTGCAGTTTGTGGGATGGGGATAGACATCCGTTTTTGCGGGCAAAAACAAACTTTAATTTTTATAATGTTCTTTGAATGGTCTTCAAAAAGTTTTTTTTTTGTTCTGATCCAAGGGGCTATCATGGTCATCATCATATGGTAGTTGGATTTACATCTACCTGTGCATGCAATCACCACTAAAGTTGTGAGTTCGAATCCCGCTCATGGCGAGGTGTAGTACTCGATACAACTTTATGTGATAAAGTTTGTCAGTGTCTTGTGACAAGTTAGTGATTTCTCCTCGTACTCTAGTTTCATCCGCCAATAAAATTTTCTGCCACGATTTTACTGAAATATTGTTGAAAGTGGCGTTAACCACCATAACCCTAACCCTTGTCCTGATCACAATAAGCCCAACCCTTGTCCTGATCTAACATCCATCATGGCTCCCATTGGAGCATACAAATTACTGTGTTGCTAAAATATGACACTTCCCTATTGGTAACTAAATCTAACTAATATTGTAAAATCTTTAAGTTACAGTTGTTTTTATTTATAGATTTGAAATATATATTTTACATCAATAATACATTTATATCTAGATGTCAGAAGCACTTAATTGAAGTGGATGGTTCTAAATGGAGAGACAAATTACCCAGAGTTCCATCTGTCAAATCATGGGAGATTCCAGAAATTGTTGATAGTACTGGACAAGCAGTCAATGGACAAGCAGTCAATTCATCATCTCCAGCTCCATCTCAACCAACCACATCATCTGTTACATCATCTAGTCAACCAATCAAAAGCAGTGTTCCATCATCATCACAAAAAGATACATCTGAAAAAAGAACAGAGTCTCCTGAGCAGAAGTTTGACTTAATGAAATCAGAGGGAAATTCCCACGTTCAAAAGGTAATCAATCAATATATTTGAATATCCTTCAGATATATGAAGCCTATATGTTATACAGACAAACCTGCTCATATGGTCACCTGTATTGAAAGGTCACCTTTTTCTTGTCCTGTCATAGAAAATTTTATTTGAATTGAACCTCTTTTAAAAGGTCACCTGTCTTATAAGGCTGACCTCTCAATACAGGTTTGCGCAAGTGATAAAGTTTACCAGTTGCTTGCCCATGGTCGGTGGTTCTCTCCGGGTACTCCGGCTTCCTCCACCACTAAAACTGGTCGCCATGATATAGCTGAAATATTGTTGAAAGTGGCGTTAAACACCAAAAATCAAATCATCAAATCAAATCAATACAGGTTTGACTATATTTGGAAAACACCCATTAGAGATACCCAGAGTTAAGAGTAGAAAGTTAGATCAGTGGTGGTCAACAAAATGAACTACTAGTTGACCTCCCACATCAAAAACCACCGAACTGTAAACAAGCCTGACATATGCTGATGGAAATCCAGCTCCTGGCTTGAGATAGTCACAATAATATAACAGGGTTAAAGCTGTTAGCTTCATCTTATTACAACAGGTTTGACAGGAGAAAATTAGGATCAACTCACTGACATAAATTGTCTTCCAATCGAAACAATAAGCTATATTTTATGTGAAACCTGGTAATAAAAACATAGGTATCAAATTTAGAGCACATGACATATTTCTTTAATAACCTTCATCAGGTACGCTCAAAATCTAAAGATTGGAAAGTCAAATATTTTAAAGTTTTGGGAGCAATAAAACCAAAAGATATAAACAGGATAGCCGAACTTTTCATATGGAGCAAATAATTCAGGTTTACTTGACTAAAGCTACTTACATGGTTATCTATTTTTAAAAAGTACGAGGTCATATGCACTTTACCAAAATTTTTGTCAGTTGTTTTAAAATTTTGAAGTGAGCAAGAAAATCTGGATAAACAATTTAATAATAGACAACTGAGACAGACCTAAAGACGGCTTGTAAAGACTGAGGCTCAAAATTATTCCTTATTGATGAGCAGAAATGGGTAGGGGTAGTTGTACTGGAGATGTTCATCAAAAAGATTTTGATGAACATCCTTGTGTGCTTTACCACCTCCCTTGCTGAAAAGTGAGGAATTTAAGAATAAATACTGTATGAGAAGTTTTATCTCAATAAACTGAATCTACCTTGAATGTCATGTATGCTTAAATCAATTGGTATGGATTACTATGTAAGAGTGAATCCTGTAAACCGAACCCTGAATAAACCAGAATCCTGTCTAAACCAAACCCTAAATAAACCAGAATCCTATCTAAACCAAACCCTAAATAAACCAGAATCCTATCTAAACCAAACCCTAAATAAACCGGAATCCTGTATAAACCAAACCCTAAATAAACCAGAATCCTGTATAAACCAAACCCTAAATAAACCAGAATCCTGTATAAACCAAACTTAAGATATAAAAGTCCCTATGTAGGAAATCTTTGTTATTTTGACCCTTAATAAACCAAATGCCTGTCTATTCCAAACACAAAAATTTAGTCCCAAAAATATGTTTGGTTCTTTATACTATGTTTTACTGTAGCACTGTTTGTATGTTTTCTTTATACTATGTTTTACTGTAGCACTGTTTGTATGTTTTCTTTATACTATGTTTTACTGTAGCACTGTTTGTATGTTTTCTTTATACTATGTTTTACTGTAGCACTGTTTGTATGTTTTCTTTATACTATGTTTTACTGTAGCACTGTTTGTATGTTTTCTTTATACTATGTTTTACTGTAGCACTGTTTGTATGTTTTGCCAACAATGTAATGATAATTATTCCTCTATTATACCACATTAATATCATTATTATACTGAGTGTCTTATTGTCCAGGTAATATGCCAAAATATTACCTGGACAAGACCACATTAATATCATTATTATACTGAGTGTCTTATTGTCCAGGTAATATGCCAAAATATTACAGTACCAAATATCACTACAGAAACTTACACGAAGTATAATAATGTTTGTTTGTTTGATGGTGTTTAATGCCACTTTTCAACAATATTTCAGTTATATCGTGGCGGTCCTCTATTATTAACATAACATGATGATTTATTTCAAGTATAGTCAACTCCATGTATTTAATAAACTGTGTATATTTTCAGTGTCAGTACCAGGAAGCTGTGCCATGTTATACATCGTGTATAGAGATATTACCAGACAAAGTAGTTAGCTATACTAACAGATCTCTATGTTATCTTAAATTAAACAAGGTTTGTAGACAAGTGCAGCTCAGTCAATATTTTATAAAGATGGGCCCATCATCAGTTGAAAGATAAGTGCAGCTCAATCAATATTTGATAAAGATGGGTCCATCGTCAGTTCAAAGATAATTGCAGCTCAATATTTGATAAAGATGGGCCCATCATTAGTTGAAAGATAATTGCAGCAAAATGGGCCCATCATCAGTTGAAAGATAAGTGCAGCAAAATGGGCCCAACATCAGTTGAAAGATAAGTGCAGCTCAATATTTGATAAAGATGGGCCCAACATCAGTTGAAAAATAAGTGCAGCTCAATGTTTGATAAAGATGGGCCCAACATCAGTTGAAAAATAAGTGCAGCTCAATGTTTGATAAAGATGGGCTCAACATCAGTTGAAAAATAAGTGCAGCTCAATATTTTATAAAGATGGGCCCAACATCAGTTGAAAAATAAGTGCAGCTCAATATTTGATAAACATGATAAAGATGGGCCCAACATCAGTTGAAAAATAAGTGCAGCTCAATATTTGATAAAGATGGGCCCATCATTAGTTGAAAAATAAGTGCAGCTCAATATTTGATAAAGATGGGCCCATCATCAGTTCAAATAATAGAAATTGAACTCCCCATATATTATTATTATTTTTCTCAAGTATGGCAGATCACATGAAATTATGTAACTTACATTATAAAAATCAGTGACAGTGTTCATAAAAAAACATACAAATAAACCTGCCCATGTGTTCACCTCTATTAAACAGTCACCTCTATTAAACAGTCACCTGTATTAAATGGTCATCTTTGTCTTGTCCTGTCATAGAAAATTTCATATGAATTGAACCTCATTTAAGAGGTCACCTATCTTAAAAGACCACTTTTTTTGTCCCAATGTTGACCTCTTAATACAGGTTTGACTGTATTTATATCTTACAGTAGCTCTATATAAGAACACAAGGGAGATAAAAATTGATTTCTTTTTTTTCCTGAATGTATTAAGTTTGAAGCTGCTTTAAATGGTAAAATAAACAGGGGCGTATTGTTTAATAGTCTTCTGTATTGGTCCAGAAGGTGTCCAAGAAAAATCAGTGACAGTGTTCATAAAAAACATACAAATAAACCTGCTCATGTGGTCACCTCTATTAAGCAGTCACTTGTATTAAAAGGTCACATTTTTCTGTTCTGATTATAGAAAATTTCATATGAATTAAACCTCATTTAAGAGGTCACCTGTCTTAAAAGACCACTTTATCTTTTTCCCAATGGTGTCCTCTTAATACAGGTTTGACTGTATTCTTATGATACACAATAAACAGTGCTAACCTATATTTTGAGAATACTTCACAACAATTTATTGTATTATTTTTTCACAGCCAGAAGAAGCTGAAGCAGACTGTACAAAAGCCTTGACACTGGAGAAGGACAATGTGAAGGCCATGTTTAGAAGAGCACAGGCTAGAAAGGTAAAATGTGACAGAGCGACTTTCTCAGAAGTTATAAAAATAGTGGTTTATAGCCAAAAATTTGTATCTCTAGACCAAAATGCCATTACAGCCATAAAATGTTTAAGTACGAATTTTGTACTTATGCTCCAAAATTCTCCAATCATAATATTATACGTACTAGATACAGTATTCTGATTGGTCGTTCTTCGATCAAGAGTCAAAAACTCTTGCTTTAATATTTTATGATTGTAAGTCCTGGTTTTCCCTATTTGTATCGCTATGCAAATAGTTGGTAGTTGAAATGATATACACGGGGCTGATTTCTTTCAGTTATTGAACTAATTTCAGCAATTTTCATAAGAAAAATAAATTTGGAAAGTTGCAGGACACATAGATGTAGAATGCAGATGGTTTCAACTAATTTTCATTGATTTTCAGTTATCTTAATTTCTAACCAGAATCGTCCCTGGATATACTTTTATCTATTATACAGAAATATCATGATTGTTGAATTTTGAGGTTTTACATATACAAGGAGTTCTAGCAGACATATTTTGACAAAATTTAAGTTTCTTTTAATGTTTTATTGAGTGAGGGCTGTCATGGTCGTGACCGTATAGTAGTTGGATTTACAACTACCTGTGCAGTCTGTGCCTATCACCACTAATATTGTGAGTTTGAACCCTATTCATGGCATGGTGTACTCGATACAACATTATGTGATAAAGTTTGTCAGTGACTTGCCACAAGTCAGTGCTTTTCTCCGGGTCCTCTGTTTTTGTCCACCAATAAAACTAACAGCCACAATATCGCTGAAATATTGTTGAAAGTGGCATTAAACACCATAAACCTTAGCCTTTATTGAGTGTTTAGGTTCTGAAAATATGGCTAATTGAATTTTATTTACCCTGTAAGATTTGCTGTTACTAAAAACATTTAATTTTCTAATATGACCTATTTGTTGATGAGAATTTAATAAAAGAATAGATATTAATCTATATTTTAGCTAACAATATGTATAAAGCGTATTTATTTCAGATGTTGAAGAAAAACAAGGAAAGTTTAGAAGATCTCAATCAATTACTTAAAGTTGACCCAAAAAATACAGCAGCTAAAAAGGAAATGGAGGTTGTTAAAGGTTTATGGAGAGAGGTTAGATGTTAATAGTATTTTAAGATGTATCAGACTTGTCTAATGTTACAAATTTGTAAAGATCTAATGTAGGTGACCAGAGACTGAAATATACATGTAAAACTCAGATCCATGTCTGCATGTCCGATTTATATGTCACAGACATCTGTACCTCAGATCTATATCGTTTTACACATTCTCAATTCGATTTCTTTTTCAAATTCTCAAATCTATGGCCGTTTCTCACTTTCTCAAATTGACATCCACTAACGTGTGCCCTAACCAATAGATCAGCTATAGATCATAGAATTCATAGTGTGCCCTAATCCTAACCAATAGATCAGCCATAGATCATAGAATTCATAGTGTGCCCTAATCCTAACCAATAGATCAGCCATAGATCATAGAATTCATAGTGTGTCCTAACCCTAACCAATAGATCAGCCATAGATCATAGAATTCATAGTGTGTCCTAACCCTAACCAATATTTGTATCCTGATTTTAGGTTAAATCTCGCAATATGATTGGTTGATATTGTCCTAATAAATTTCAGTGCAATATTTTATTAAGTCTATTCGAATTATCTCCCTTACACTGTTGACTTAATATTGATTTTATTAAGTCGATTCGAATTATCTCCCTTACACTATTGACTTAATATTAAATTTGATGATATGGATACAAAAGCAAGATAAATTTATTGTCATAATATTTTTTTAAAAATGGGGTCAGAGGTGAAATAAGGAGACAAAACCATGACAAATTCCATATCTCATGGAAAACTGAAAGATGAGATACATGGTTGTATGGATTCAAAATCATGATCAATTCATTGTCCTAATATGGAAAACATTAGATATGAGGTTTGGTTGCAAAATCAAGACAAATTGGTTACACAGTGTACAATTGTCCTAATACGGAAAATATCGGGTCAATAAAATTCATATCGGGCTGCCTCGCCCGATATTTTTCCGTATTAGAACAATTGTACACTGTGTAACTAATAATATACATGCATGCTCTATCAAATAATGTTGTAATTTATTGTATATACAGGGTTCCCATGCATCCTGGTCGGGAAATGTCCTTGAAAATAAAAAAAAATGGTCAAAATCTGGGATTTACCCTGGAAATCTTTATTGAAAGCGTAATTTTTTAACCACCAGAAGTTTTGATGCAATTTGTCAATTTCGAGTTACTTCCCTTGGTCCGATAATCAATTTGTCCCTTGCTTTATTCGTCCCAATAATAATAAAAGCATCTACAATAGGCCCAAACAAGGACGAAAGGCATAGGGACGAATTGATAACTTGAATCTGAATCTGCAATGTGTTTGTAGAAGTAGTGCAGGTCAATGTTACATGAATTAGTTCTGATGATGGCGATCAATATTCACACGTGAAGAAATCTATGATAATAATTGTTGTTCAAGCGGCAAATAACGAACAAAAAAACTTATCCAGACACGATTAGATCATAGATATCTTGTACAAAACATGTTCCTGAAGCACTACTTGAAGAAAACATGAGGAGAGCAGGGTAATTTGCTGTATTATAGTTCATTATAGCACTGTGCCACAGTGGTACCACATAACTTATCATATATATATATATATATATCCTTGAAAACTGAAAAAAGTCCTGGAAAAACTCTGGAATTTCATATCTGGAAAAGAGTGGGAACCCTGTATATAGGAGAAGACTTCATAAGTTTGTTTAACTTGTGTCTTATCCTTTTTGCACATTTGAGCAAATAAAATATGTTTAAAATAAAAATAGCTGAAATTGTGATACATGCATCGTTCTCATAACTTTGAGATATACTTAAGAAAAATTGGACATGGAGAATTTTCCAAATCCCTGACTGGTATATATACTTAAGAAAAATCCCTGACTGGTATCCCCCAAATAAAAGATGACATAGAAGAACACTTATAAAATGATAGATATCTAATTTAGTGTGCACAACATATTTCTGTAATAATCTTCATAAGATATGCTCAAAATTAATAACATTTCCACAACACTGACATTTATTTGGTTGCCTAAAATGTTTACAGTACTTCATAAATCTGTGATTATCCTGTTAAGTATTTTTTTGTTGTAGCCAATCATGTTGTATGTTACTTATAGTATTTATATGGCTTCCTATTGTTGTAACCAATCAAATGTTGTGTTACTTAATATGATATTATGTGGCTTTCTATTGTTGTAACCAATCAAATGTGGTGTTACTTAATATAATAGTATATGGCTTCCTATTGTTGTAACCAATCAAATGTTGTGTTACTTAATATAATATTATGGCTTCCCATTGTTGTAGCCAATCAAACTATTTGTTACTTAATATGATATTATATGGCTTCTTATTGTTGTAACCAATCAAATGTTGTGTTACTTAATATGATATAATATGACTTCCTATTGTTGTAGGAATTGAACGCAATCAAAAAACAGATGGAGAAACCAGTTGATAACAAACCAAGGAAGAGAATTGTGATAGAAGAAACAGACTCAGAGGAAGAAGAAGAAAAAGAAGGTTAATATTGATGTATCGCTCCTGAACAATGAGATTTATATTCACTTCAGTTGATATGGTTTGGTTTGGTTTATGGTGTTTAACGCCACTTTCAACAATATTTCAGCTTTATTATGGCAGTCAGTTTTATTGGTGGAGAAAACCAGAGTACCCGGAGAAAACCATCGACCTGCCTCAAGTCACTGACAAACTTTATCACATAATGTTGTATCCAGTATTGTAGAAACCTGATCAAAATACTTCTTCTGTTTAGGTTGATAGATATTTTTTTTAATTTTTAATTACCTTTATATTATATTGTACGATGTTGCATTTATTTGACGACCTATGATTGGATAAAATCATTCCTAAAAATAACGATAGAAGGCAGAGCCATATATGGAAATCTAGAGAATTAGATTATTACGCTTTACTGGCCAGTGGAAAATTCCATATGCCAGGTGGCTGCAGCATTGTGTAATCTATTATTGCATAATTTGACCTTGACGCTCTCCGAAATAAAGAAATATTGTAATCGATAACTAAGACGACGTATGCCAAGTGTACTTTACTAGGCTCACTATATATATGTGTGTGTATTTTGATTTAGCATAATTAAACACAACTGCAAGAAAGATGATGATTTATATTTTCTTGATGCAGACGATAGATAAACATGTAGTTGTGAAACGATGCAGACGGAAAATTACAGAAGGTCAGTGGGCGATGCTTAATTTTGTCTAGTGACCATTATGTCTTTAGCCTTAGAACTTCCAAGAAAGTCCGTCAAACATAGTTCGTGGAAAAAACTTAGTTACTGTTTCAAGTTATAGATCAGCAACATCGTACAAAAATGTTCTAAGCTCCTGTGACCGACTATTCTACAATTTACTGACCGTCTAAATAATCATAGTCGGTCACTAGGGAGCTTAGAACTTATATTATAGATAAGTTCTTTTCTTCTCCCTTAAGATGTCAATAGCCATTTCAACTAGTTCAGTTCTATGCATATTTCTGAAATATGTATTTTTAATTTTTTTGCTGTATCTTAATTCCAAAAATCTGGTATTAATAGATACATCAACTTTTTCAGTGCCATTGCCAAGTCACAAGGATCAACCAAAAACAGTGAACAAAAAGGTTCCCCTGACAGAATCAAAGCCAACTGCTAAACAGTCTGATACAGGACCAAAGGTTACATCTCAACAACCTACAAAACAAGAGAAGACAACTCCATCATCAAAACAACCACAAAAAACAACAAAAGCTTCAAATTCAGAATCACAGAAAGATCAACAGAAAACAAAAGTTAATCCTAAACAGACATCAAAGTCTTCAGCAAGTTCTATCAAGCCTACAAGTTTTGGATTGCCACAGACGGTCCCTAAGTTAGAAAAGGTCACTCCATATGAATTTATATCAGCCTGGAATTCATTAAAACAGTCGACTGATATGCAGCCTTATGCTGACTTGCTGAGACAAATCCCACCAGCAGACCTTCCAAAAGGTTGATATTGATTATTTTGCATATCTTTGCTCTTTAACCTTGTTAATTTGCATATCTTTGCTCATTATCCTTGTTAATTTGCATATCATTAACCTTTGTTATTTTGTATATCTTTGCTCTTTAATCTTGTAATTTTGCTCTTTTTCCTTGTTAATTTGCATATCTTTGCTTGTTATCCTTGTTAATTTGCATATCTCTGCTCATTACCCTTGTTAATTTGCATATCTTTGCTCTTTATCCTTGTTAATTTTCATATCTTTGCTCGTTATCCTTGTTAATTTGCATATCTTTGCTCTTTAATCTTGTTATTTTTGGATTAAGATTGGTGGTATTTCAATAATGGTCCCAACAATATTTCAATTGTATCATGGTGGTCAGTTTTATAATTGAATACAAATGGAGTAAATCAGTATCCAGTCACAGTCACTAATAAATCTTTGTTACATAAGTTTGTATAAAAACACAATATACAGTGGAACTTGTATAATCTGACACCTGAGTTTTCCGACATCCTGTGACATCCGACAAAAATGTATGGTCCCAAAGTAGTTCTGTTAATTAATATAAAACCTGAGTATTCTGACATCCTGTACAATCCGACATAGTTTCATGGTCCTTTGGTGTGTCGGATTAGACAGGTTCCACTGTATTAGTAATTAGTAAGAAAGAATATGGATGTTAATGAACATGAGAGACTATCCAACATTATACTTAGACAAAAATTTAAGGGACAGTACTTTTATAGCTGTTCAATATTTCACAGTCATAGTAGAGTTCAACAATCAGGATAACTCATATCTTAAAATAGTTTGAAACAACCTTTAGCATTCAGTTTAGTGGTACTCTTTACTTTATTGATAAAAGATGCTTGTCCACAGCAGGGTTCACGAAAAAATGTCAGAACTCATTAGTTTTCTATTGCAAAATACCAATCTTGTGTCAATCCTTAGGGCTGTTTCATTTAAATATACCTGGGAGGGGGGAACGCCACTTATTTCAGACCCATCCAACACAAAAAAATATGGTTTCACCCCCACAACCAACAGAAAAATTAAAAAAAAAATTGTTCCCCCCTCCCAGGTAGACTTAAATGGAACAGCCCTTAGCAAAATCTGCCCAAATTTTGCTGGTCATGTCTGACAGGACTGACACATTTCGCGAACTCTGCCACAGAATTATAAAGATAACCTAAAAAGTCAGAAATGTTATAAACAGGGGACCAGTTCATGTATAGAATCTCTGGCTGTACTGTTATGTTATATTTACATATATCCCAATGTATTAATAATGGTGTATTAGAATAGTGCTAGCCTTGAGTGAGGTAGATCGTGGGTTCGTGCCCCAGTCGGGTCAAACCAAAGACTATAAAATTGGTATTTCTTGCTTCTATGCTAAGCACACAAGGAGCAAAGACTGGTTGGCTTAGAATCAGAATAATGTGTCCGAGTGGAGCGACATGTCTACCCATGGACTGTTGTTTCACTGAGCTAGCACTATTAAATTCCAACTCAGCGTGTTGGTCTAGTACAAAGCTGACTTCATCATCATCTCATTGATAATTTGCATGGGTAGATGTAAATCAACTGCCATACAATCACGACCATGCCCAGGTCCCATGTAATATTCAAATATATTCAACAAGAATAAATGCAAAGATATAAGTCAATATTTTGTTTTTTGTATATATAAAATGTTCATTATATATTATTTATGATTAGACATGCTATTTTGAAGGCTTTCACTTTTGCCGTTTGTAAAAGAGCTGCTAAATCTTGCACACAATGTACATAAACTACTTCACAATACTATATTCTATTAAAATGCATACATTTACAGTAATTTGATATTATTTCAAACATAGTCTCATATTTCTTACATATTATTGTTCCTCATATTTCTTTCATATATTTTTTTCTTCATTTCAGTGATAAGTAACAAATTAGATGGTGCTATGTTAAGTAAAATTACAAAGTGTGTGGCTGAAAAATATACAAGTCCAGGTAATTCATATTTTTTTTATTAAAATAACTTAATTTAAGGATTTCATACAATTATATTAAAACCCACATGTTATCTTCTAACATCTTTTCTCCTTTATTTTATTTAATCAATTTTAGGGTAAGGGTTAAATTTTTGAGGGAGTCGAATTTAATTTATGTGTTTACAATTCTTCCTGTAACATTAAGTTAATAACTAGACATAATTGATAGTGTAATAGTACACATTGTTCCCTAAATATTGCCCATCTTTGGGAGTTAGAGTGATTGTTGTTTAATGACAACTCAGCAATTTTTAAGCTATATCATGGCGAGAACATGTTAATTTTCAATGTTGATTATTATAGTGCTAGCTCACTGAAACAACAGTCCATAAATAGACATGTTTTCCCACTTGGACACATTGTCCTGATTCTGAACCATTCAGTCTTTGCACTTTTTCTTTAATGCTGCATGCTTGGCAGAGAAGCAACAAATAACAACTTGAACCCATGATCTTCAGCACTTGAGGCGAGCACTCTAACCACTACACCACCGATGTGGTTACCCATCTTTGGTCCTGGGGTTTCTGAGCAGTAACAAATATTATTTTATTATGTTAAATACTTGCCTATTCTGATTGAATAATTTTCTCAAGTAAAAAGGTATTACACAGAATTGATTACTATAAAAACCTTGAAGAAATAAACAAGTACATGTATACATGAATATAATTTTCATCTTATTTTTCAGATGACATTATTACGGGCTTCCAAATTCTAAATAATGTAAGCAAAGTACCTAGATTTGAAACAATTGCCATGTTTATGTCCAAACCGGAGAAAAAGGGTAACATTTTAATTTTTTTTTTTTATTAAATGCAATATATTTAGAATAATGTCCGATTTGAAGATCGAGACAGACATTATTACTAGATCACAGTGAGTCCTGTAGGACAAGCTGTGAAAATGTACGTCGAGACCTTCAAATGGGACATTCTTGTTTTTGTCGATGACATCAGAATGATACAGTGACACCTGTCTAAACCGAACCCCTTTCGGAATAAGACTTTTGTTCGGAATAGACAGGTGTTTGGTTTAGACAGGATAAATTCACTAAAATTTTCAATATTAGGACTAAATCTTATGTTCAGTTAACACAGGATTTCGGTTTATTCAAGGTTCGGTTTAGGCAGGTTTCACTGTACTGACAAATTGACTGGTCGAGATCAAGGGAAAAATGCCCAAATTACCAATAAATTTTATTTCTGTTCCTGAATTGATTATCTTCTATTATTGAAATGCAAGAATTATATCGTTTTATAACCTTGATAAGTTGGGTAACAGTCCATTTTTTCGAGTAGATCTGGTAGACCATTAGTCCCCAAGGGTATCACCTGCCAGTTGTTAGTGCTTTGACACCGGCATGATATTAGATATAGTTTAATCTTGTTATGTCAAAATCTGTTTAGAATATCATTTCAACATTTTTCGCCGATCATCTTTTATGTTGTATTCATAGATTTCTATGAAACTTTGTTTGTTGACAGTTTTGTAAGTTTTAAATGTACAAATGTGTATTGCTGTGTAACCTATTGTATGAAGATAAGATCAAATGGGTATTTCTTTTTATCTCCTTTTGTTTACCTGCTTCCAAAATTTTTTAAATCATTTGACTTTCCAATGTTTTCATTATGAGTATTACCTGATGGGTGAAAGTTATTCCAGAAACATGTGGTGCACACTAATTTCAATTTCTCCCATTATTACGGCGTTTTAACCCCGCTGAATCAGTGGTGGAAAAATATGTAATCCTCTAGAGGATTAAAATGTCTCGTTACTTTCCCCGCTTTAATTTCAAATTTTGAAATAAAGTTCATGTTAAATAATGGGAGAAACAAATTCTCCTTCAGTTGCCCATGTAGGTTACGATATTTCTCCACTCTCGAGAGTTAAATTAAAAATTTTAACCACTCGCCTGACGTCTTTTGGTTAAAATGTTTAATTCAACTCTCTTGAGTGGAGAAATATTGTAACCCACGAGCAACTGAAGGAGAATCTATATATATATGTTTTTACTACTCTTTTTCAGGTATAGAAACAGTATTAAATAAAGTGGAATCTTCAGGAGGTGTGACCAGTAAAGAAGAAATCAGCCAACTCAGGAACAAATATTCTTTATGATTCTGACAATATTTTTTTTTATAAATAATGGCATAATATAGGTCACAGGAAGATTTGTATGGTGATAAATTAAATTTTTGGGGTAAAATGAGGGGAACTAAAAAAGCCTAAATTTTAATTTTTTGATTCCTTTATAGAAATGACACGAATGTTATTATTATTATAAAAGTGTTCTGTAATTTAAGGTCATTTTCTGGAACATTGATATGCAGTTTACCTCCTTGCAATGTCACTTTAGGCTGAAGAAGAGTCACTTCCGAAAAACAACCATGTCTAAGAGAAATTTAACAGCTTCTTGAGTTCGATAAAAAGTCCAGAGTGAACCATAAAGTGACCTTAATAGAACCTCTTTGATTATTAAAAATGTTTTCTGAAATTGAAATGGCTACCATGTTTCATTCAATCGCATTATATCTCATATGTTGTTTAATGTAGTGCTAGAAAAGATAAGCCAGTACTGTCTACTTTGTTGGTATATAAAACTTTCTGAAAGGGAATATTAACTAATTTGATTACTATAAGGGAACTAACTCTAGTTTGATTCTGTAAGGGAACTAACTCTAATTAGATTCCTGTATTTATGCATATAGTTTCAAAATTTCATTTTTTTTGTACTATAAGTCTATATTGAATATAGGTCTAATTAGTAAATTATGGTTTAAAAAATAATTTCAGGAGAAACAAATAGGATGGGCCTAATGTCTAAAATATATTGTAATTCATTTTTGAAGTGTTCCTTCAATATAAATGTCATTTTGTTTTTGGAATGATAGGTCAGTTAAAACCTTTTTCATACATTTTAACATTTTTTTGCTCACCTGAACCAAAGGTTACGTGATACAAAGATCATGTTGTGCAAAGGTCATGTTATACAAAGGTCATGAGAGATCAAGATAATGTGATACGTCATATGACATGTTGTCATCAATTTAGTGTCCATCATTGTCTACATCATTTATTAGTTCTCTTCCCCCTTCTCTGAAGCTATTGAAAGAAAGCTACATTGAATTTTTCTAATATGGTTCTTTACAAAGTTTGTGTGTTTCATGTTGATCAAAAATCCTAATTCAACATGGATATTTAACTGAATGAAAATATATAAAATTATTCTCAGAAACTGCAAATTTGATTGAGCCCAAACTGCACATGAAATAATCAGTGGATGCTCCTATACAAAGTCAACATTTGAAAAAGGCTCCTAATTTTATAAGATACCACACAATTTATTGATACTGTATATGAATCATCATTTGATGGTTCTGTACAATGTCAGCATTTTGTGAGCATGTGTGTGTGTGGATCAGAAATCCAAGATGGCTGCCGACACACCACATAGTTTAATGTAGGATCCTTCAGGAAAAATTGTAAGAAAATCTAAGGAATTACAAAACTGAAGTTGAAGCTGACATGTAAATTACTGATAAATAATGTTATCGCTATTTTGTTTACTTTTGCTCTGATGTTTAAAACCAATATGTTTCATATCACGAAAGTGTTGAGAAGATTCAAATTATCACTAAGCGTTGTCAAGAACGGGTAGTAATATCGCTGTTTTCTAATATGACGTTATAATGACGTCACATTACCAAACCCTTGATAAACATACTATCATAGCGATAAAATAATTAAAGATGTTTTTTAAAACTCGAGGACGTTTCTCAGTCAGCTCTCATCTCAGGGCTTCACCACCCTTCAATGAGAGATGACTGAGAAACGTCCTCTCGTTTTAGAAAACAATCACTTAGTATTACAGTCAAACCTATAAATAAAGGGAATTTAGGTTCATATAAATAAAGGTCATTCAGGTTCCTATATATAAAGGTCATTAAAATTCCTATATATATATAAAGGGCATTCAGGTTCCTATATATAAAGGTCATTCAGGTTCCTATATATAAAGGTCATTAAAATTCCTATATATATATAAAGGGCATTCAGGTTCCTATATATAAAGGTCATTCAGGTTCCTATATATAAAGGTCATTCAAGTTCCTATATATATAAAGGGCATTCAGGTTTCTATAAATAAAGGGAATTTAGGTTCATATATATAAAGGTCATTCAAGTTCCTATATATATAAAGGTCATTCAGGTTCCTATATATAAAGGTCATTCAAGTTCCTATATATATAAAGGGCATTCAGGTTCCTATATATAAAGGTCATTCA
>MJUT01013604.1:329523-339639 GCA_002080005.1 Gigantidas platifrons
TCAGAACAGTTCTAAAATCTAATAGAAAAACATAACAAATACCACACTGTCAGAACAGTTCTAAAATCTAATAGAAAAACATAACAAATACCACAATGTCAGAACAATTCTAAAATCTAATAGAAAAACATAACAAATACCACACTGTCAGAACAGTTCTAAAATCTAATAGAAAAACATAACAAATACCACACTGTCAGAACAGTTCTAAAATCTAATAGAAAAACATAACAAATACCACAATGTCAGAACAATTCTAAAATCTAATAGAAAAACAAACAAATACCAGACTGTCAGAACAATTCTAAAATCTAACAGAAAAACAAACTTTTGATGGAGGAAAAAAAAAGAATCTGATTCAGAGTTTTTGTCATATAACCTAATGTTAAATTCTGGAAAAAATTTCGCGCGACAAAAAAAAAAAATTCTAACTCTGGTGTTGTCCGAAAAACAAATTCTGAAAAAAACCCAAACCATAACTGCAAGTTAAATGGCCGGTCCCTTAGGATGTGGACCTGCTGATTTCACGTTTGGGTAGCGATGTAATGTTGTATCCAGATCACTTATTCTACTGAAGTGGGTACTCTGTCTTTGTGGTGTGTTGTTTTTTACTCAGATCATCCGTTCTTGTGACGTGGGTACTCTGTCTTTGTGGTGTGTTGTTTTTTACTCAGATCATCTGTTCTTGTGACGTGGGTACTCTGTCTTTGTGGTGTGTTGTGTTTACTCAAATCATCCGTTCTTGTGACGTGGGTACTGTCTTTGTGGTGTGTTGTGTTTACTCAGATCATCTGTTCTTGTGACGTGGGTACTCTGTCTTTGTGGTGTGTTGTTTTTTACTCAGAACATCTGTTCTTGTGACGTGGGTACTCTGTCTTTGTGGTGTGTTGTTTTTTACTCAGATCATCCGTTCTTGTGACGTGGGTACTCTGTCTTTGTGGGGTGTTGTGTTTACTCAGATCATCTGTTCTTGTGACGTGGGTACTCTGTCTTTGTGGGGTGTTGTGTTTACTCAGATCATCTGTTCTTGTGACGTGGGTACTCTCTCTTTGTGGTTCGTGTATCGTGGTGTGTTGTTTTTGTACCCTGATCGTAAATTCCCGTGACGTAAGTACTCATTATTTGTGTTTGTGTTATTGTACGGTTCATTGTACTCAGATAACCCATGTAGTCATAGATACTATGCATTCGTGTGTGTTTTACCCATATCATTTTTGTAGTGAAAACTCACCTGGTGCGGATGTTCCGCGTTCGTGTTTTTGTCGTGATATGATACTGTATCGTTATCATAAATGTATTAAAACATCCTTGTTGAAGGGGCCGGTCGTAATCGTATGATAGTTTCATTCACAACTACCTGTGTAATCAGTGCCTATCACCAACTAAAGGCTCCTAGGAGCCTGTAATCGCTCACCTGGCTCAAAGTTGGCCCCAAAAAAGAAAAGCCATAATTATTGCTAAGTATATGGAAGACTGGCCAAATTAGCTCAGCAGTTTCAGAGCAGATAATTTTGTAGTATTTTTTTACTATGAATTTTCTATCCTGTGCTTCTTGGATGGAGGTGAGGGTCACTGAAAACAATTTTGAAAGGGAACACCTAAGGACCATCTATGCCATGTTTGCTTTAAATTGCATGGGTAACTGCTTTCACAGTAGAACATTTTTAAACATTTAACCCATGGTCCAATGTAAAAACCATGTCTGCTGATGGCGACAATCTCGTATGCAGGTTGCATGGGCTCACCAGACACAATTCTGAAAGGGGACCACTAATGACCATTTAACAATAGTTTGGGCCCCACTGGCCCAGCAGTTTCAGAGGAGATAATTTTTAAGTGAATTTTGCGAATCTTCTATTTTTAGCAATGGCCGCCATCTTCTTTGGCGGGGTTGTCGGATATAATTCTGAAAGGGGACCATCTAAAGACCATTTCACCATAGTTTGGGTCCATTTAACCCAGCAGTTTCAGAGGAGATAATTTTTAAGTGATTTTTTGCTGCATTTTCTATTGTTAGTAATGACGGACATCTTGGCTGGCGGCCAGGGTCGTCGGACAGAATTCTGAAAGGAGATCACTTAAAGACCATTCCACCATAGTTTGGGCCCAATTGGTCCAGCAGTTTCAGATGAGATAATTTTTAAGTGTTTTTTTGCTGAATTTTCTATTTTTAGTAACGGTGGCCATCTTGGTTGGCGGCCGGGGTCGTCGTACTAAAAACCATTCCACCATAGGTTGGGCCCAATTGGCCCAGTAGTTTCAGAGGAGATAATTTTTAAGTGATTTTTTGCCAAATTCTATATTTTTAGTAACGGCGGCTATCTTGGTTGGCGGCCGGGGTCGTCGGACACAATTCTCAAAGAGGACCACCTGAAGACCATTCCACCATAGTTTGGGTCCAATTGGCCCAGCAGTTTCAGAGAAGATAAGTTTTAAGTGATTTTTGCCGAATTTTCTATTTTTAGTAACGGCAGCCATCTTGGTTGGCGAAGTGGATTGTCGGAAACAATTCGGAAGAGGACCAACCAAGGACCATTCCACCAAACTTTGGTTCAAATTGGCCCAGTGGTTTTAGAGGAGTTGATTAACATGCAAACAGTTTACGACAGACGCCCAGCGGTAGCAATAGCTCACCTGACCCTTCGGGTAGGTGAGCTAATAAAGTAGTAAGTTCGACCCCGTTCATGGTGAGGTGTACTCGATACAACATTACATGATAAAGTTTGTCAGTGACTTGCGACAGGTCGGTGGTTTTCTTCGCGTACTCCGGTTTCCTCCACTAATAATACTGGCAGCCACGATATAACTGAAAAATTGCTGAAAGTGGCTTTAAAGACCATACATCTAAACCAAACATTTTTGTTGTACCCATATCACCATCATATATCATACTTGAATATGAAGGTCAAACTGCGCACTCAATTAGATATCTACGTGTGTATATACAGCATGCGGTCTATATACCTCTTTAAATAAGATCTTTTTGATTAATACAAATATGTAGTAAGTATGTTTAATATTACACGTACACCAGCTTCTGTTGTAGATGCATTAGATATAAACTCTCAGACAATCCTACTGTACTATTGTGAACGTACTAATTATTGACATTCTTATACTTCTTTGACTCATTTAAAATTAGATTACTTTTCTCGTGTAACCCACACATGCGATATGCGAGAGCACAGAGTTTAGAATTTGAATCTTTTTGATTCAAACTTGAAGTGTGTAAATTGATTTCTAGGTCAGAAGCACATTTCCTGGCTTTATATACGTCATCTAAACGTGAAAAACAATTACAAAGTAGAAATAGTGCTGCAGCCTTGCCAGTCACGTGAGTCTTCTCACTTCCGTATCCAGGAATATCAATCTGTACTAGAGCCTCATCGTCAGCTCGAGGATGGTCGATTGTGACGGCCTTCTGAAATTCTGTGATCGCTTTCCTTACAGATTGTATATTCAACAAAAAGTTACCATATGCAAAATGTAAACTTGGCGAGTCTTTTATTATTCGCGTCGCTCGCTCGAAATTTTCTTTTGCTTTCTTCAAATGCAAACGTTTGGAATCATTTTCAGTGGTGGAAGCTTGGTATTTGAAATTGAACAAACAACCCAGATTTGTAAACACTTCAGGGAAATCTGTTTCTACTAACTTTTCGTCAATTTCTAACATTATTTCATATAATCTGAGAGCGTTGTCCACGTCACCGGATTGTGTGTATGCTATTGCCATTGGCTTAAGCAATTGTGAAACGCTTCTGGCGGAAAATGCAGGGGATGCACTTTTCACAAACGATTTAACACTTTGATTGAGAGCAACAACGTTCTTGAAACACCTGACGGCAATATCACTTGACAAATTTAACATACCTAACTTATAAAGCGTTTGCACAAAGGCTGTATATATGGTCAGCATTTGTTGTAGTTCTGGTTTATTTGACATCCCTCCAAATGCGTCAAATAACTGTAGCTTGCTACATACAAGGGCAAGTGTTTGGAAAACGTTTTCTTTCACTCTTTCAATTTCTTGTCTTGTCTTCTCGATTTCCTCCTTTGACCTGTGTGATATTAGATTATTTGGCGGGACGAAAAAACTAGGTATGCTGTTATGTACCAATGCCTTCGCTATATAATCTATAAACTGCAAAATTCGTTCTCCTAGAAACTCGTCAGCCCAATCATCCAAGCCATACATTTGTTCACAAAACCAAAACATCATGTTTTTCACGTGATACGAAGTCAGAATGCTACTGGAAGATAATCCTGACTTCATCATCAGTTTGACCAAAGAATAACACGACTTTTGAACCGGAAGTAATGACTTGGATAATTTTCTCTCCGCAGCATTAAACGATACTCGCCATTCGAGTTTAAATTCGTCACTTAAATGATGTCCCACTGGTACAACTGCACAACCCTCTAAAAAAAAATTCGAATGTTTTAAAATTAATGTGGGAATACTTGCCTGTTATCAATAACTGAGTAATATTACATTTTGCTTATGCGCAGTGGCTAGAAGTGATCTTCGAAGAATTGTGAAGAAGTGATGTCTAGGTTACTGTGTAGAAAACACACTCGAACACTTGTGCACATATCGTTGTGAAATTGGGATTATTTTCGAAATGTGTTCCAAATAAAAACTGATGTACAATTTGTTTCACACATTGTTTCGTTGGTCGTAATCAAAATCCCGTGCTTCTTCTTTCAGGATATGTTCCGTTGGTCGTAATCAAAATCCCGTGTTTCGTCTTCAGGATATGTTCCGTTGGTCGTAATCAAAATCTCGTGCTTCTTCTTCAGGATATGTTCCCGGTCTTTCATATTTCATGATTTATCACCGGATATGTAAAAGGAGTGACAAGACGGGTGTCATTATAGTTGAACACCTGCGTTCTCCCCCCCCTTTTTAGAGGGGTTCGTGCTGCTCAATCTTTAGTTTTCTGTGTAGTATTTTGTTGATCATTTGTTTGTCTTTGTCCTTTTTACCTTGGCATATTGATTGTCTGTCTTTCTTAGAATTACATCTTCTGATGACACCTTTGGTATCTTCAAACTTTTCTTGCAAGGAATATTTTTAATAGAGCTTTTAGTGTTAAAGTATATCTATGCAAAACAAAAACTTATCTGTATTGGAAAGATGGTAATCTGCTGGCCTACAACATGCTCCTTTTAGAAATTAAAAGCAGACAGAGCAAATGATATGTCATTTTTCAATAGCCCGTCTTATAAAGTTTAGAAGAAAATTACAAACTACTTGATTTAGCGTACCCCATGTCTTTCATATGCTCGAACCCCGATATATCACACCTCCAGTCAAACACCCTAAACATTACTCTATGGAAACGGCCAATCTATTAGAGATTAACATGCTGCATGCCAGACTTTCATGAACATCTTTGTAATTACTCTATACATTGTATATTTGTGATATGACTCTTACGGTCGCTCTATTTATTATTATAGTGGCTGTCGTGGTAGTATGGTAGTTGGATTTACAACTACCTGTGCAATCAGTGCCACCACTAACGTTATGAGTTCGAATACAGCTCACAACGAGGTGTACTCGATACAACATTATGTGATAAAGTTTGTCAGTGTCTTGCGACAAGTAGGTGGTTTTCTCCGGGTACTCCGGTTTCCTCCACCAATAGAACTGACCGCCCATGATATAACTGAAATATTGTTGAAAGTGGCGTTAAACATCATAAACCATCAAACCATTAAACTTTATTATAGACTGAACTTAATGGGTCATTACCTTGTATAATATCTTGTATTAAGACGTCTGTCGGCCATTTGCCTGGTCGCGGCCTTCTTGTCCAATTGATTGCAATGTCTGGCCAAGCATCGCAAGGAAATGAATGTACAAAGTCATACGTGAATCCGTCTGGTTCACGGTCTGTATTAGATAAAGCTGGCCCGGATACAGTATACGTCAGTTTTTGTCTTTCATACAAGATTTCGGTATCGTCTGCTGGTTCTGGTAGTATACCCACTTTGAAAATCATATTCGGAAGAAAACCTTCTTTGGTGACATACTGTTCGAATTTGCAACGAGGTTTTCTAGATGCAAGCACAGATCGTCCCTTGTTTGTCAACAGAAGTTTAACGTATCCAGGATATTTTGATGGAATCATAATGGCAAATTCGCTCGCCATTTTGATCAAGTCTTTTAAATCATATTCACCAGTTGGAATTTGCAACGCTGATTTATCTAAAATTTTGTATGTGACATAACTCATCATAAAATCAAAGTCAATTGGAGGATAAAACACAGATTTACCAGATGAATTTGTCAACAGTCTACTGAGATGTAGATCATCAAAGGAACTTCCAGTTTGTGAAACTGATCCCTCGCCAGCAGATATCTCATTAAGCTTTTCCACAAAATTTAGAAATCTTTGTCTTATCAACTCAAACACAGTCTTCGTTGGTTCGTGTTCTTTAACAAGTAGAGCAATACAGTCAACAAATATCCCTAACGACGTGTTTGTTGACGTCGACATCTTGTTTCTACCTTCGGTTTCAATTCTTGAATATTAACTAAATAACATGTAAAGCGAGGTAACTTCAAATTCATCGTGCGGTTTTAAAATAATATGGTGCACCTTGTTCAGCATATTATTTTAGGATATTAATATAAGTGAGTTGGCTGTTATCGTGAGTGTTGAATAACACAATTGTTTATCAAAACGTCAGAATGGATTTCGTCATTTCAAGACCAGTACGGAATCAGAGAATGGGATCATATTATATAAAGAGCATAAAATTAAAAAAATATGTGGCTAAAGTCTGGCGCAGAGAATGTGTCAAATTCTGTTGTAAATTATTTAACTACAAACATGGACAGAAATTCCACGACTTTGACAATCAGTAGGTGTTAATCATTGAAAGATGTCAGAACTTTTAGTACTGTTGAAAGCGAAAGAGGAACAACTAAAGAACTTGAAATATAAAAACCGAAAATACAAAAGAATCAACAGAATACACAGAAATGGTAAAAAAAAATGTATGCTTAAACCGCTGTGGTGTAAATGTAGCGTGTTCAACTCGAGTGCAGTTATATCGTGGGTTAGAGTCCCGGTGGAGTCAAACTAAAGACTATATAATTAATATTTGCTGCTTCGCCGCTGAGCACACAGCATTAAGGAGTAATAGCAAAGACTTGTTGGCTCGGCCAGAATCGGAATGTGTCCGAATGGAGCGACATGTCTGCCAGCGGAATGTTGTTTCAGTAAGCTAATGTTTTTGACCATATCCTAAACCAATAAAACAAACAGCTAACATAGAACTGAACAGTTGATGGCAATAAGAAGTTAATAATTGTAAACAATTTGATTCTAATAAAATTTCTATATGGAGCCATTTAATGCTCAGATTAGATTATGTTTTCACACGAAATACCCAAAAAATGTTCGCGCCTCGCTCCAATTATTTTAACTGCGCCCCCTAACTTGAAATCCTGGATCCGCCTATGAGAACCATTCCATTACTTATAAACATTGGATACAGATGCCCCAATTCCATCATATATCTCTTGAACCATAAAAGGAATACTGTGGGACTTGTGCAATCTGACCACAAAGTGAATGACACCCGAGTTTTCAACATCCTGTGACATCCCACAAAAATGTATGGTCCCTAAGTATTTCTGTTAACTAAAATAAAATCTGAGTATTACGACATCTGTATAATCACACATTTCCCTGGTCCTTTGGCCTGGCAGATTAGACAGGTTCCACTGTATTAACCAAATTCAACGCTGCCCTGTGCATTGTGTAAAAATCTCACAACAGTTGGACAATGGAGTTTGGAGACAAAATATTTCCATTTGTTAATTGTGGGCCATAACTCTGGAATAGTAAAAGGAATAATAACCAAATTCGACCTTCACCTGTGTACAAATTAGAAGTTCAAGGGACACCTAAGTTATTGAAGAGAAACCTGAGAAATCTGTTTTTCTTTACAAATCAAGGGACATAACTCCAGAACAGAAAAAGTTGTAATCTAAAACTACAAAAAAACTTATAATTTAAGAATCAAATCAGAAATCGGAGAAATCTGTAATTCTTCACAAATCAAGGGGCATAACTCCAGAACAGAAAAAGTGTTAAAAGTCTAAAACTCCTATCACAAATGTATAATTTAAGATTCAAATGGACAATGTGTCAATGGTCTAATGTCTATATATCATCAATTCTTGTAACATAGATCAAGTTTGTCAGTGACTTGCGGCAGGTCGATGGTTTTCTCCGGGTACTCTGGTTTCCTCCATCAACAATACTGACCGCCACAATATAACTGAAATATTGTTGAAAGTGGCACTAAATACCAGAAACTAACCAAATAAAAAACAAAAAAAAACACACTGTTGGAACAGTTCCAGAATCCAATAAGAAAATCGTAGTAATGGGCAAAATTGATACCCCTTACACACCTCTCACTTTCCTGACTTGGTACAGGCACTTCAATAACTAGAAAAGAAGTATGCCCCAGCACTTGATAATTATGGACAAAGTTACGTTAGGAGTGATTTTTTAGTTCACCTGGACTGAAGGTCCATGTGAACTATTGCCATCACTTGGCGTCCGTCGTCTGTAAACTTTTCACATTTCAAGCTTCTTCTCCGCAACCACTGGGCCAATTATAACCAAACTTAGCAGTAATGTTCCTTGGATGGTCCTCTACAAAGTTTATGCTTTTTGTTCCAGTCGGATATTCAACATGGCTGTCAGGGCCAATAATATGCTCTGATTGGCTGAAATTTCAAAGATATTCTTCTCTGAAACTAATGACCTGACTGAACCCAAACTGTAAATTAATGATCATTGGAATGTCCTTTACCAAGTTTCTGTTTTTTTTATGCCGATCGGAAATCCAAGATGGCCGCCACCGCAGGATATAGATTAACATTGAACCCTAAGGGAACATGTTCAAATGCCTTCTTCTCAGAAACTACAAATATGATTAAAGCCAAACTGTACATGAATGTTCATTGGATGGTCCTCTACAAACTTTAGGTTTTTTGTTTCGCTATCAAATTCAAAATGACAGCTACGGCAGGACTCAGTTTAACATTGGACCCTATGGGAAAAATGTTTCAAAATGCTTCTTCTCTGAAACCAAACTGCCCAGGAATGATCATTGGAAGGTCGTCTATAAAGTTTGTTTTTTATGCCGATCGGAAATCCGAGATGGCCGCCACCGCAGGACATAGGTTAACATTGGACCCTACGGGAAAATGTTCAAATGCCTTCTTCTCAGAAACTACAAATATGATTAAAGCCAAACTGTACAGGAATGTTCATTGAATGGTCCTCTACAAATTTTACGTTTTTGTTCCGATATGAAATTCAAAATGGCGGCTACGGCAGGACTTAATTTAACATTGGACCCTTTGGGAAAAATGTTTCAAAACGATTCTTCTCTGAAACCACTTGGACAATTGAAACCAAACTGCCCAGGAATGATCATTGGAAGGACCCCTACAAAGTTTATTTATTCTATGCCGATCGGAGATCCAAGATGGCCACCACCGCAGGACATAGATTAACATTGGACCCTATGGGAAAATGTTCAAATGCCTTCTTCTCATAAACTACAAATATGATTGAAGCCAAACTGTACATGAATGTTCATTGGATGGTCGTCTACAAACTTTAGGGTTTTTGTTCCGATATGAAATTCAAAATGGCGGCTACGGTAGGACTTAGTTTAACATTGGAACACTATGGGAAAATGTTTCTTCACAGAAACTACAAGTATGATTAAAGCCAAAGCTGTACATGAATGTTCATTGAATGGTCCTCTACAAACTTTAGGTTTTTTGTTCCGATATCAAATTCAAAATGGCGGCTACAGCAGGATTTAATTTAACATTGGACCCTATGTGAAAAATGTTTCAAAACGATTCTTCTCTGAAACCACTTGGACAATTGAAACCAAACTGCCCAGAAATGATCATTGGAAGGTTCTCTACCAACTTTGTTTTTTATGCCGATCGGAAATCCAAGATGGTCACCACAGCAGGACATAGATTAACATTGGACCCTATGGGAAAATGTTCAAATGCCTTCTTCTCAGAAACTACAAATATGATTAAAGCCAAACTGTACA
>MJUT01013604.1:340947-358046 GCA_002080005.1 Gigantidas platifrons
GTCGCGGGGGCATAAAAAGTGGCACGGTTAAACTATTTTTATGGGCCCAAAGTATGATAAATAATAAACTTTATGAATGACAAAAAATAAATGACTACAGATCAACAATTTTAATAAGCAAGCACTGCAGCTATACTAAGAATAATTAAATTGTATATAAAATCAATAAAAAATCATCATGTAAACAAAATATATGTACCTGATGAAGACAATAACATCAAATAAAAGTCAGGGTCGTTGTTGTCATATGGTAGCTAGATTTATAACTACCTATGCAATCAGTGCCTATCACCACTACAGTTGTGAGTTCGAATCCCACTCATGGAGAGGCGTACTCTATACATTAAGTGATAAAGTTTGTCAGTGAGTTGCGACAGGTCGGTCGTTTTCTACATGCAATTCATTTTCCTCCACCAATAACACTGACCACCACGATATAACTGAAATATTGTTGAAAGTGGCACTAAACACCATAACCTCCCTAACCCTTTAATTTCTGATTAACATAAAAAGCATAAAGATTTCAGTGCCATGTTGGATTTCCTGTCGGTACAAAAAATGTGCAAATTTTCTAATGGACAATGCATGTAACAGTCTAGTCAAGTTTTCATTTAAATGGTTCAGTTGTTACAAAGAAACATATTTTAAATTATTTTTCCATAGGAACCTTTTTTGTCCTGTGGTGGCAGCCATCTTGGATTTCTGATCCACATGAAGAAAAAATACCAACTTTGTAAGGGGCCATCCAATGATAATTAATTTACCAATTGTGTTCAATCAAGTTTGTAGTTCCTAAAAAAAGATTTTATTCATTATTCCACAGGCTCTTATTTTAAAAGAAGATTTTGAAGATACCAAAGGGGTAATCAGAATCTGTAAATCGAAGGACAAACAATACAATGGCCAAAAGAAAAAGTACAATAGGACAAACAACGATCTACAAAATGTTACACATAAAACTAAAGATCGAGTAACACGAACCGTACTAAAAACTGGGGGTGGACTAAACTTTGTCTTGTGCCTAGTTGTGGTGGATATCATCTCGTATTACTGAGTGGTACAAAAATCACACAATTTGTAAAGGATGATGCCAGAGTCATTCAGATCAAATACCTAATTATAAACCAGTGAGTAGTTTTTGAACAATTGAGCTTGAGGCTCAGCCAATCATACTGGAATATAAGAGGCCATGCTGAATTTTGGATCCATTCTTAAATCACGTATTCTAATGAAGTCCACCAAAGCAACTTCTTTCCATCTTACCCATTATTTTAAGACAACAGGATACTAACATATAATAATGTCACCACAGACAGATACAAAGTGAGGAAAACATTCTTATGGACCAGGTGAGCCAAAAACAGGCTTCATGAAATTGCATATGGGTTTGGTGGTCCTAGTAAAAAATATGTTGGGCCTCATTAATTTTCTATAGCAAAATACCAAGCTTGTGTCAGTCCTTAGCAAAATCGGCCCAAATTTTGCTGGTTATGACTTGCAGGACTGACGAGATTCACGAACTCTGCATGCAAAAAGTTGCTGATCATTGTGGTAATTAAGGCTAAACATTTTAATCTTATAATTTAATACATGTATTCAAATGTCTTAACATACAAGTACCTTAGTGTTTATTATTATACAGCAAGTATTAAAGTAATATGAAACGAGTTTTTGGTGAAATAAACATCTTCAAAAATATTCTTGATATGTTTACATTCCCTAAAAATTAAACCATTCGTACATGTTTGAGAACGAAAATCGTGATCATCTGTGATTAAGAACAGAAAATCATGGCGGCTAATTAACTTTCGGATGCACCGTGGTGGGTGTTCCGATGATTGCCGATCATGAAATTTCATCACCAACGTAAACAACGATGGATGCTGAGATGAGCACATGTATCATTCTGGTTTTGAAAGAAGTTAAATTTCTTGCATTTCTTGCCTAAGGGAAAATTATTTTTAAAAATGAAAATTATTTTTAATCGTGGACTGAATGGAAAATAATGGAATGTAAATCGAAATGAAAATGATGTTACCCGTCAAGAAGAATCTTGGTGACTTCCGAGTTTGTTTCCAGACTAAGAGCGGTCTTTATTTCAATCCAATGATCATTTTCATCTCCAATATATATTCCGTTTTTGCTTAACTTAGCATTCGCTGCTTCTTTTGTTTTTTTTCTGGCAGAATCGCTCAATTTACGTTTCGGACCTGGCTTCAATTTCTTTGCCTCCGACATTTTCTTCATCAACACTATGACGGAGCATGCACACAATCTCTACCGAATGAGTTCAAATCTGAGGTCAATAGCATATGATTTGCATCATTGTCCGGGTAGTAAGAATTATCGAAGACAGAATAAAATGACGTTTTCTCCTGAATTATACATCGTAGCTCTCAAAAAGTGAATGGTTGACGTTTTTTTATATATTTAATCTTTACATAAATCAGAAATTTTTAGAAAACTGAAAATAATGATTTTGGCATTTCATATTACTTTAAAGCTATAGTTGTTTAAACCATTGCTAATGATATCTATGTCTATGATATAATTAGCAATAACATTGCCGAATCTCGATAACATTAGAAAATATATTGCATGGAAAGTCAAAACAAAAAACAAATCCACATGATCTCATCATGAGTCTTGGTTAAATATGCAAATATAGACCACAAACACAGTTCACAGCCACAAATATAGACCACAAATACAGTTCACAGTCATAAATATAGACCACAAACACAGTTCACAGCCACAAATATAGACCACAAACACAGTTCACAGCCACAAATATAGACCACAGTTCACAGCCACAAATATAGACCACACAGTTCACAGCCACAAACTAAACACACAGCACACAATACCATTCACTCTCATCTAATTTATATTTTGTTTAAAAAATATACTCTATAATATAGTAGTCCTTCTCTTTTGTGGTCACCCCTTGTGCAATGGGAAAGTGGTCATATCAGAGGGGTGGCCTCTCTTGAGGGGGACAATTTAGTAGTAGTCAAACCTGTATTAATTAGTCACATTTGGGACAAAGAAAATGTGGCATTATAAGACAGGTGACTGCATAAGAGAGGTGACTTCATTTGCAGTATTTTACCATCCCAGTGCATAAGAAATCAGGCCTGACAAGAAAGGAGATCACTGTATTGGAGAAATCTTTCATCACTCTCATCATTCAATTATCATATTAAAAAAACACCATTTCTAGCTCTCTAATATTAGGGCTGAAATCTTCTGTTTATAACTGATGTAATACAGGTACATTATAGAGAATATCTACATACATACTAATAATAATTTAGTTTACTGGCAGAGACAAACCAGTACTAACTATTAGATAGTGTTTCTATTTTACTATCTACACTTGAATAGGATTACAGTTTCCCAGCTGTTTTGTATCCAGCAGTTTTCGCCTACTTGCCAGAAAGCTAAATGTAGAACAAAATCCTATTTATTCACACAAATTCTTTCATAATTTTCACTTGTCATGGGCTTCGGGAATGTGGGTTAGTACGAAGACTGATCTAAACTTTAATTGGATTACACAATATCCCAGCTGTGGTATAACATGTTCTGAACCATTCTCTACCTGGTATCCAGACGTCCCACCTGTGATTAGTAGTAACACATGACTTAATCTATTCTCTATCGTGTGTCAAACAGAGGAATGTTGTTTCTACTAATTTGACCAGGAGTCAGTATATAGTCTGTAATAGGTTGTAGTTTATATACAGTAAGACTATCTAACACCCATTCTCTAGATACTGATATTATACCATCTTTGTCATAGAATTCTGTAATATAAAAAGCGATGTATTACCAATAGTGTATCTTCTACCTTGTATATACAATTTTTACCAGAAGATTAGGGAATATTTGACTACACTAGTCCAAAATGGACTGACAATGCCACTAGATGTAATAAATGGGAAGATAACTCCACTAACATTTATTTATGTGTTATAAATGGGCAGACAACTCCACTAACAGATGATTTGGGGTTTTACAGAATTTAGAACTAATAAAAATATAAAAATATGACTTTTTTAATGAAAATTTTACAAGGGCTGATGTTACAGCACGTTTATATCTTATTGATTTTAAATTTCCCGCTAAAGATGGAGGCTGCCATTTTTCCCTTATCAGTGACGTAAATCCATTATTGTTTTGATGCAGTTAGGCTGAACAGGTAAATCGGAATAGAAGGATTTTCATCACTGAGAAGGGAAAAATGGCAGCCTCCATGTTTAACGGGATATTTAAAATCAATAAGATATAAACGTGCTTTAACATCAACCCTTGTTAAAATTTGTGCTTAAATGGGCAGATAACTCCACTAACATTTATTAACTTTATTTATGTGTAATAAATGGGCAGGCAACTCCAATAACAAGGGCAATGCAAAGCGTGGCATATCCCCTTGCCTAAAAATTTGACCCGGTGACCTTTGATCTATGACCTTGTATCAATAGGGTTCCAGATTCTCTTAAGGACTAAGTATGTACCAAGTTTGGTCAAAATCCATTGAAGGATGTGGATTCTAGAGTGTTCACAAGGATGTTACACAGTAAACAATTTGACCCAGTGACCTTGAAAATCAATAGGGTTTCAGATTCTCTTAAGGACTAAGTATGTACCAAGTTTGGTCAAAATCCATTGAAGGATGTTGAATCTAGAGTGTTCACAAGGATGTTATGCAGTAAATTTTTTTTTGACCCAGTGACCTTGACCTTTGACAATGAAAATCAATAGGATTCCAGATTCTCTTCAGGACTAAGACAGTACCTAGTTGGTAAAAATCCATTGAAGGATGTTGATTCTAGTGTTCACAAGGATGCTACGTGGTAAAAATTTGACCTGGTGACCTTGAAAATCAAATGGATTTCAGATTCTCTTAAGGACTAAGCATGTACCAAGTTTGGTCAAAATCCATAGAAGGATGTTGATTCTAGAGTGTTCACAAGGATGTTACGGAAGGACAGTAGCATTACTATATCCCTTCACAACTTCGTTGGCGAGGGGATAATTAATACCATTAAATATGTGCAATAAATGGGCAGATAACTCCACTACCATTTATTACCTTAAATTTGTGTAATAAATGGGCAGACAACTCCACTAACATTTAATACCTTTAAATTTGTGTAATAAATGGGCAGATAACTCCACTAACATTTATTACCTTAAATTTGTGTAATAAATGGGCAGACAACTCCACTAACATTTAATACCTTGAAATTTGTGCAATAAATGGGCAGACAACTCCACTAACATTTATTACCTTAAATTTGTGTAATAAATGGACAGACAACTCCACTAACATTTATTACCTTAAATTTGTGTAATAAATGGGCAGACATCTCCACTAACATATAATTCCTTTAAATTTGTATAACAAATGGACAGACAACTCCACTAACATTTAATACCTTTAAATTTGTGTAACAAATGGACAGACAACTCCACTAACATATAATTCCTTTAAATTTGTATAATAAATGGGCAGACAACTCCACTAACATATAATTCCTTTAAATTTGTATAATAAATGGGCAGACAACTCCACTAATATATAATACCTTTAAATTTGTGTAATTCATCTGATGGTGGTTTATCTTCCTGTGAATCATTATCGTAATCAGAACATGTGATAACTATAGCGTTCCCTACGATGTCCTCTATGTCAGATATCACACTTCCTCCACAGGCTGTCAGTAAAGTCTTCAGGTTATCTGGTCAAATCAGAAATTAAATGTAATCATTACAGTAGTGGGTAATATGATAATAGGTGTTACCTAACTTGGAACGAAGTCCAATATTTTTTTTTAAACAATATTAACTCGGATATATGGACCTATAATATTTTTTCAAAGTAGACCGAGGGTGGATCCAGATTTTCTTAAAAGAGGGGGCAAATAGGGGCTTCCGTCGTTTTTTAAGTCCCGATCTAGGTACGAAACGACCAGGTTACGAAACGTCCGCATCCGATTTTATAGAAACTCTCAGGAACTCTCTTTCAACAGTGGAAAATAATTTACTTTAGGGTATATCGTTTAACTGGTCAATTTGAAAGCTCCCACATCAATTAGGCCAGATGACAACAATTGTGCCACAACAAATCAAAAATTACCAAACCAATGATTAGCAATGTTTATTGTCTGATCAATAAATAGCCAATCAAAAATTACCAAACCAATGTTTATTGTCTGATCAATAAATAATTTGAAACTTCATTATTAAAAATAATCATAAAGGGGCTTCAGTTCCAATGGCTTCTTCAAAGAATATTCCACAAGGAAGGTTTTTGTCAATAATCCATACAATCTAAAAATGTTATCTTGTGAACATAAAACTATGTTCCTTAGGCCATGCAAAGTTAATTACTTGGTTCTCAGGCCCTTTTTTGTCAAAATTGATGAGGGAGGGCGGCATTTTTTTTTATCCTTTTACTGCTGTAAAAAGTGATGAGGGAGCCATTTCTTCTTCTTTTTTTTTGTGAAAAATATGGCAATGTATAAATCTTTTCATTATTTTATTGAAAATTTCAATTTTATTTCTTCCGATGGTGGCAGAAACATCACAAGTGGTTAATTTTTATGGAAACGTCCAATCCGCTGGTCCCAACGTACCATTTTTTTATCTCCGTAAACAATTCCAAAAAGGTACAAGCTTCGGAGAAGCCCCCTATTATGTTTCCTGGTAAAACTGGCAAACATTTGTGCCGAATTTGCACAGAAACGATTGACATTTTGTCTAAATGTCAAACGGAAACACGTTTTTTATTTATACATTGTCATAACGATGCTTTAAAATTCATTTAAGCATGATGCGTTTTAAAGCGTTTCACCGACCACGCGATATAAGAGAAAAACGGATGCGGTTGTTTTTTCCGTACGGACAGCGCTACCGCATTTAATTTTTTTTTTTTACTATTTTTGCAAAAAAATCGGCAATGCGGCGACGAATTTCCACATGCGGGCGGGCCTGAGAACCAAGAAATTAACTTTGTATGGCCTTAACTTGTTATTTTTACCCCAGTTTCAGTTGTCCTGAATATAGCTGAAATAGTTCTTATTGGATTTTAAGCAAAAATCAATCAAACAAAACTATATTTCAAAAGGATTTTCTTTCATCTTACTTACATCACTGTTCTTTCTTGACATAATCATTTTTTAACACTTTTCTGTCATGATAGCTACTATGCTACTGACTTGACTACAAACTTTAATAAAGCACTAAAAATTGCAAAAATCACTCATCCATTTTTTCATGCTGAAATATAGGATCTTCATGGTACAATGTATATCTTCATAACTTAATTATTACCTCTTTCTAGTCCCTTACTGTTTCCTAAAACTAAGAACTGTATGTCATCAAACAGGGGACCAGATGTACTTAGTCTAGCTCTCCTAGGTCCATAATGGAACTCTTCTGTCACTGTATCACCCTTTATTTCATACTCTCCCTATATAATGTAAACAATAATTGATAATCAACCCAGCAGCTTCATAAATTTTACACTGAAAGGAAAATAACTTGTGTATAGCTGACAAACCTGTTGTCAAGAATAAATAACTTGTGTATAGCTGACAAACCTGTTGTCAAGAATAAATAACTTGTGTATAGCTGACAAACCTGTTGTCAAGAATAAATAACTTGTTGTGTATAGCCCATAATGTATTCTTTCTAAAGCTTCTTGTGATATCTTTCTCAAATGATTGTCATTGAAATTTTTGAAGAGGGATTGGAATCCAAGAGTTTTTCATCAATCAAGGATAAATAAATGGAACAATACATTTTGGTCAGAAACTGGAGAAAACAAAGTGTTGTTTTAAATAATATTGTAACTTCACCCATTTTCGACTGGTCACTTGTTTTCGAGGGCTTGTCTCCGTGTGATAAAGTCACATGTTGATAGAAATTAGTCAAGGTATGAGAGACAACATCAGACATCCATCAAATCAACTTAGAAATACATTGGTAATTAATCTAAGTGTGTGTTAACAAAGAGCAAGAAGGATGTTGGATATATTATAACAATGTACAATACTGTACAGATCTTTCGGTAAGCGGCGGTACCAGATACTCCTACCTGCCTAAAATGGTCTTTGGTACCTTCTGATTTTAAAGATTGTCGTATAACATATTCATGAGAAGTGCTAAAATTTTATTAAAAAGTACCACTTGTAAATAGCGAAGTACTGCCAGTAGACTTGAAAAATATTGAAAACTCTGCTAAGTGTATGTTAACAAAGAACAACAAGGACTTTGGATATATTATTGTAATGTACATGTAATGTATAATATTGTACCTCAGGTAGAAAATGACCAGCAGCTCTACAGTCTGTCACCCACTGGTAGTCTAGAATCCAACATTTCAGAGATATACCCTGGAAAAACTTCAG
Source organism: Gigantidas platifrons (assembly GCA_002080005.1). Classification (NCBI taxonomy): domain Eukaryota; kingdom Metazoa; phylum Mollusca; class Bivalvia; order Mytilida; family Modiolidae; genus Gigantidas; species Gigantidas platifrons. Next base: position 349,368 of record MJUT01013604.1, read on the forward strand.
TGTCCTGTCACAAATACGACATCCAATAGGATCTGAAAACAATAATGTCTCTTTGATATATACCCTTAAAACGCTTGTCCATAAAACAATTGTCATTTGAAGTCATACAGTAGGTGTAAATTTTAGATGTCATTTTTCATATTATGAAATGATTGAGAGACAACACTGAATACTGACCAATAATGATAAAATAAAACACAGAGCATGCAAGTATGAACATTACAAAATAAGTTTGTTTGTTTGATGATGCTTAACGCCACTTTCAACAATATTTCAATTATATCATAGCGGTCAGTTCTATTCGTGGAGGAAACCGGAGAACCCGGAGAAAACCACCGACCTGTCGCAAGTCACTGACAAACTTTATCACATAATGTTGTACACCTCGCCCTGATCGAGATTCGAACTCACATCAGTAGTAAATCCAACTACCATATGATCACGGCCCCTTACAAATGAGTGTGTACACAATAATCATTTTGTCAATGAATTTAACTGGATACAATACAATGCTGATAGAAGAATTAGTGCCTTCTTTATTATTTCTAAACCACTTGAGTCTATTAACTTCAATATAATGACTATTATTTTATAATACTTATATCATTTCTAAACCACTTGAGGCTATTAACTTCAATATAATGANTATTATTAGACAACACTGAATACTGACCAATAATGATAAAATAAAACAGAGCATGTAAGTATGAACATTACAAAATAAGTTTGTTTGTTTGATGATGCTTAACGCCACTTTCAACAATATTTCAGTTATATCATAGCGGTCAGTTCTATTGGTGGAGGAAACCGGAGAACCCGGAGAAAACCACTGACCTGTCGCAAGTCACTGACAAACTTTATCACATAATGTTGTACACCTCCCCCTGATCGAGATTCGAACTCACAACATCAGTAGTAAATCCAACTACCATACGATCACGGCCACAACGGCCCCTTACAAATGAGTGTGTACACAATAATCACTTTGTCAATGAATTTAACTGGATACAATACAATACTGATAGAAGAATTAGTCCCTTCTTTATAATTTCTAAACCATTTGAAGCCATTAACTTCAATATAATGACTATTATTTTATAATACTAATACAGGTGTAATTATACATCATAACCTTAACTTTGAATTATTAAGTGTTCACCTTTTAACATTTATCAGGATCAGGGATCATTTTGTTATCACATTAGAATTTATATTGATTTCTCACTGAATATATATTTTTTTAACTTCCTGGACAAATTGTAAAAACTTAACCAATCAGAACCCCCTGATTAAAATTCAAGCATTATTTTGATGTATGATTGATTCTGTTCAAATTATAAAATATTCTGACTACAGAAACTAGAGAACTAAATAAGAAGCAAACAAAGAATAATGTCTTACAAATGTAGGACAACAAATTTGTAGTCGTATAAAAAAATATGAAAAAAATGTTATCAAATTTGGAAGTTGTTTGGAAAATAGTTCTTACTGAGATGGTTTATTATCCAAATTTTAGGTGACCATACCTGATTTTGGCAATCCTGTTTATGCCCTTTGGTTTTTTTACTCCCAAAACTTTAAATTATTTGGCTTTCCAATCTTTCGATTTTGAGTGTACCTGATGAAGGTTATTCTGTGCACACTAAATTGATATCTGTTTTTATTAGCTGTGAATAAGTGTCATATGTAATAAACAACTTCCATGTTCAAAAACGAAAATAGACAGATTATATTCAGGTAAAAGCAAATTAAAAAATAATGCACTGGCTACAACTTAAAACACTGCATTCAAACATATTGTAATTTGGCCACTTACTAAACCTTGTATGACTTACCTGTCTTTACAATAACATGTGTAGCCTCCTTACTAAACTTCGTACGACTTACCTGTCTTTACAATAACATGTGTCACCTCCTTACTAAACTTTGTATGACTTACCTGTCTTGACAATAACATGTGTAGCCTCCTTACTAAACTTTGTCTGACTTGCCTGTCTTGACAGTAACATGTGTAGCCTCCTTACTAAACTTTGTATGACTTACCTGTCTTGACAATAACATGTGTAGCCTCCTTACTAAACTTTGCATGACTTACCTGTCTTTACAATAAGATGTGTAGCCTCCTTACTAAACTTTGCATGACTTACCTGTCTTTACAATAAGATGTGTCACCTCCTTACTAAACTTTGTATGACTTACCTGTCTTGTCAATAACATGTGTAGCCTCCTTACTAAACTTTGTATGACTTACCTGTCTTTACAATAACATGTGTAGCCTCCTTACTAAACTTTGTATGACTTACCTGTCTTTACAATAACATGTGTCACCTCCTTACTAAATTTTGTATGACTTACCTGTCTTTACAATAACACGTGTCACCTCCTTACTAAATTTTGTATGACTTACCTGTCTTTACAATAAGATGTGTCACCTCCTTACTAAACTTTGTATGACTTACCTGTCTTTACAATTACATGTGCCACCTCCTTACTAAACTTTGTATGACTTACCTGTCTTTACAATTACATGTGCCACCTCCTTACTAAACTTTGTATGACTTACCGGTCTTTACAATAAGATGTGTCACCTCCTTACTAAACTTTGCATGACTTACCTGTCTTTACAATTACAAGTGCCACCTCCTTACTAAACTTTGTATGACTTACCTGTCTTTACAATAACATGTGTCACCTCCTTACTAAACTTTGTATGGAATTTACATTGATTCAGGGCAGCAAGTTTTTGTAATTCTTTCTGAAATAAGGAAATATTGGTGTAGTGATAGGATAAATCAATACAGTAGCTTAATCTTAAACATGCAATCAAAATCTTGTTTATGAAAAATGTGACCAATCCTTTACATTAGATGAGTGCATCATGAAGCATGGCAAGTGGTTGTCAGTAATTAGATAAAAAGTTGACACACAAAATGAGAAGAGCATGGGTGGCTCAATGAGTTAGGTAGTTAAATACCTAACAACTCATACAAGCCTATCACCAATACAGTGTGTGTTCGCACCCGGCTTTGTAATTTACAAAAAAGGGTGCACTCGACTCACAGCTGCAAGTGATAAAGCTTACCAGTTGCTTACCCATGGTCGGTGGTTCTCTCCGGCTTCTTCCAGCACTAAAACTGGTCGCCATGACATAGCTGAAATATTGCTGAAAGTGGTGTTATACACCAAAAAATCAAATCACAAAATGAGTGAGCGATTTCTGTTTTCAACATGAAATAATATACACTTACAGCCTTGTTGGGAGGTGGATATCCAGAATATCACCCATGTAAGGTAATTTCCCCCGAGGGCTTTATTTGATAATGATGTCCGCTTTGTACTAGACCAACAAGCTTAATTGTATCTTTATAATGCTAGCTCACTGAAGCAACAGTCAGTGGGTAGACATATTGTCCCACTCCGACACATTATCCTGATTCTGAGCCAACTAGTCTCTGCTCTTACTTCTTAAAGCTGGCTCAAATGCATGATCTATCACACTATCACGCTAATCATTACACCACAGATGTGGAATCAATACCAAAGAAGGGAGGACATGGTGGTCTAATGGCTATACTAATGAGGTATAGGTTTGAAGTATTCTATTTCACTAAATTTTACAAACATGTACATTTCAATTATTTATGGCTTGAGTTCAAAGCAAATTCCTGTACCTCTTGAAATACCATCAGTACCATCAAAAACAAAATGGATCTTCCTGTCATTATTTATAACAACGTGCTTACATTTTAAAAGATTTAGTTTTCAAATCTTTTATGCTTGAGTAGAATGGTTGTTTCATAGATTCCTTTATTCAGGGGTCGTCGTCGTGGTGATCGTATCGTAGTTGGATTTACAACTATCTGTGCAATCAGTGCCTATCACCACTAAAGTTGTGAGTTCGAACTCCGTTCATGGCGAGGTGTACTCGATACAACATTATGTGATAAATTTTGTCAGTGACTTGTGGCAGGTTGGTGGTTTTCTCCGGGTACTCCTGTTTCCTCCACCAATAAAAGTGACTGCCATGGTATAACTGAAATATTGCTGAAAGTGATGTTAAACACCATAAACCAAGCCAAAACCCTTAATTCAGTATATAAATATTCTGATCTAAAGAAGTAGAATTACCATTTGAGGAATAATAAGTCCTGTTGAAACAAAACACCTCTGTGATTTCTGGTTTTTGATTGCATTTGTCACAATGGGAGATAACACATGGTTTCCCTTTCTTGTCACTACAGGGGAAATGAGTGGTGAATGATCTCTCCTGATCACTGGTGAATACATCAGCTTTGGTGGGCATGCTGCTTTACTGGATTTTGATTGGATCGTGCTATTCTTCTCATGTTGAAATCTTGTGTTTGTTTCAACAAATTTTGAATATCTATCATCACATCTCTCTAAATCTTTTACAGATGAATTTTTCTGACTTTTTTCCAAATTAATATCAGGTTTAATTTTTAAATCCAAGTCTTCCATCTCTTTTTGTTCAGACATTTCTTCATTTTGTGTACAAGAACTTGAACGAATAGGTGAAAGTTCCAAGTCATATTTTCTGAATTCGGTCATGAAATCTGTTTCTTCTGTTGCCATGTCAACTTGCTGAGGTGACATAGGGGGTGGAGAGGGTGAGCGTGGACATAGAAATAATTCATTGTCTGATTGATATTCCTGAATCTCATCATCACTGTCGGGAGGCTCTGGTCTCTGTTTTTGATCATCTAAATCAAGTTGAGCTTCATGATCTGAAATTAGACCAATCATTTTATTACTACATGTACAGTGAAACCTGTCTCCTTGTGACCAAATTTTGTTTTTCAGATAGTAAGGGTGAAACGATTCACCATATGTACCGAAATCGTGATTATTTTGGGGACGGTTCGGTTCATGATACGTGGAGGCCACCTACGATACAAATGATATGATGCTCATTTAAAAAAAAAAAAGTAGTGTTGAACTTCCGTTTTTTTCATTTGGTGATCATTTAATTAATATTTTGAGAAAAGTGAATCGATTAATTTACGCTTTTAAAATTAATTAATCAAATATTTATAATTTCCGCTAGTACGTAAGCGACCTCATATAAAAAAAAAACATGGCAGCGAGTGAAGGAATAGTTACAGTTTCCTATAAAACGTATCGCAATACCTATCAAATATCGCAATACGTATTGTTTGTGGAAAAAGTGTATCGTTACACCCCTATCAGATAGATTGGTGTTCAGTTTATACAGGTTAAATTGACAAAGATTTCCTCCATTTGGACTTTATTTAAATTTCAAAATATTTACACTTAAATGTTTTTATTATACAAAAATACACCTAATCTACATAATGGTCTGAAATCTGCAAATTTAAATATTTTGTGCTACTCAATCTTTAGTTTTCTGTGTAGTGTTTTGTAGACCATTTTGACCATTGTCTTCTCTGTCATTCTTCAATTTACTGACTCTGATTACCCCTTTGGTATCTTCAAACCTCTTCCCAGAAAAAATAATATTAATTTTTATGACTTCTGATTACCCCTTTGGTATCTTTAAACATTTATCCCTAGAAAAAATAATATTGGTGACAGCTCATTATAATAGATATATTTAAAGTATAAAAATGTAAAAAGTCCCACAGTAAAAGAAAAAATAACTTAGAAAAAATTTGATTGTTAGGGCATTAAGGATATAAACTAAGTATATAAAATGTATTTTGAAATGCAAAGATTTTTTTCTTCAAACATTTAGTAATAAACTAAATACAAACCAATATCTGAATCTTTTCCTTTTCTTTTCTCTGTTGCTGAGCTAAAATAGAAAAATGTACAAAATTCTGGTATTAAACAACAAATTCCTGAAATAATTGTATGACAAAACTAGTCAAGCCTGCCCAAGAGGTCACCTCTATTAAACAGTCACCTGTATTAAAAGGTCACATATTTCTTGTCTTGTCATAGAAAATTTATTTCCTATGAATTGAACCTGAAGAGGTCACATGCCTTAAATGAGCACCTTTTATTTGTCCCAAAGGTGACCTCTTAATACAGGTTTGACTGTATGTATGATTATTTTAGAGGTTTAAGTTACAAGGGGCTGTCGCGGTCGTGATGTTATGATAGTTGGATTTACAACTACCTGTGCAACCATTGTCTATAACCACTAAAATTGTGAATTTTGAATCCCGCTCAGGCGAGGTGTACTCGATACAACAAAATGTGATCAAGTTTGTCAGTGACTTGTGACAGGTCAGTGGTTTTCTCCGGTATCCACCACCAATAACACTTATCGCAACAGTATAACTCAAAGTAGCATTAAACATCAAAATTCCTAACCCTACACCTTTTCAAGTAAATGTACTTGACACCTCAGAGTAGGTGTATAGAAGGTTTTAAAACAATTTCTCTATAATGTTAAACTATCTTCCACTGCTCTGACCATATGGGGTTTCATCATCAATTACACAAAAAAGTACCATCTATATGTTCATTCTACAGTTTGAGAATAATTGATATCGAACAATTCATACTTTTTATATTCCTAGCGCGGTCAATAAAGTTTGTAGAGTGTCATGGTAATGGGGCAGAATACATACCATTTTTCTAAAGGTGCTGTGGCAATAGTCAGTTGATCCTGTAATTCTTTCATTTCTCTCTTCATTCTTTCTAATTCAGTTTCTAATTTATTTTTTTGCTATAAATATACATGAAAAATAATACTGACATCAAAAATATAGTTCTGATTTGTTCTTATACAGTATAGGGAGATACTATAACTAGAATGCAGTCTGCTTGCCATACATTATTTTGTTGAATACAAAGTAAACATCAATTCTTACTTCAAGGATCAGTGTTCATTTTATTTAAAAAACTGACCTAACTTCACTTCATTTTTAACCACTGAGTGACTGTTGCTTGCTAAAAACAAATGAAGCAATTTTTCAGATTTATCATGTCTAGAGCAAGTTACTGCAACGTCACAAGTTAGGATCGAAGCCTGTACCTTCTGCACTGAAGACAACCACTTTACCAATTGAGCTAAAGGAGATCTCCACTAAATAAACTAGCAGAGGATATTTAAATCTATTATGATACCTAAATAGCCAGGTTTTTAACTTAATTTCATTACATATCCTGACATTATAAGGGACAATTCTGGTAAAAAATATACAAAAAAAAACCCGGAGCATCAATGAAAAATAGCTACACCCATTTCAACTAGAGGCTCAGTGGGCTGAGTCTGTGTCGCTCACCTTTCATTTTGTTTTGAAGAGACTTTATGCAGAACCTTTCATAGGTGCTTCCTACCAAGAGTCGGTTCATCTGGCCAAGCGGTTTCCGAAAAGAAGATTTTCTAGAAATCGTCCAATCAGAAACAAGAATATCCCGTGGAGTCAATGTTTGTTAAGGATCGGGACAAAATTATCAATCTTTATAGAGGACCTTCCATATATGCTTCATACCAAGTTTCGGTTCATTTGGCCAAGCAGTTTCAGAGAAGATTTTTTTTTAGAAATCAACCAATCAGAAACAAGAATTGCCTGTGGCAACCATGTTTCTTAACGGATCGGGACCAAATGTGCAATCTTTATAGAGGACCTTCAATAGATGCTTCCTACCACGTTTCGGTGCATTTGGCCAAGTGGTTTCAGAGGAGAAGATTTTTTTTAGAAATCAACCAATCAGAAACAAGAATTGCCTGTGGCGGCCATATTTGTTAACTAATTGGGTCGAAATGAGCAATCTTTATAGAGGACCTTTCATAGATGCTTCCTACGAAGTTTCGGTTTATTTGGCCAAGCGGTTTCAGAGAAGAGATTTTAAAAAATCGGCCAATCAGAAACAAGAATTGCCTATGGCAGCCATGTTTGTTAAATGGAATGGGCCAAAATGTGCAATCTTTATAGAGGACCTTCCATAGATGTTTCCCACCTAGTTTCAGTTCATTTGACTATGGGGTTTCAGAGGAGAAGATTAAAATGTGAAAAGTTAATGGATGACGGACAACAGACAACAGCGCCAAGTGATGGCAAAAGCTCAGATTGCCTTTGGCAAGGTGAGCTAAAAAAGTTCATTTTTATTCTGTTTTAACAGTGTCCTGCAATGCTAAGAATTTTTTTTCAATGAAAATTAGCCAAGATCAGTAAAATAACTGACAAAAATTATCCCTGTATAGTAATTTGTTTTGATCAAGGTTAATAATGGGGACAACAAACCTGTGTATTGACTGGTTCACTCTGACTGGAAAATGCTGATGATGATGTGTTATCAAGATGGCGACCAGGGCTACCGTCTTCAGAGGCTGCAACACACAATTTTATATTCAATACTAAATATAGATTGAATTTAACACATACTTACAAGAAAAAGAATATGAGATAAATGTTAAATAACTAATAAAATGGAAAAGAGTTAAATAAACAATTCAAAGTATGAAAAACTGTTGACAACTTTAAACGTTGACAATTAGTTAACACCAAGAATGACAGACACACAATTACACGTTCTGAAAAAAGAATGAAACACATTGTTCTTGTTTATAATGCAAAACTAGAACTGTCCGCATAGCGGGACTAATACCCCCCGCTTCACTCTGACTGTGTCCAAGATTATTGAAAACTAAGTCTACACGAAAAATATATTATTTGTCAAATTATAATGTTTAATCACATTCAACAAAAATAAAAACTGTAAGAG
>MJUT01013604.1:359673-386620 GCA_002080005.1 Gigantidas platifrons
AAACTTGGAAAGGGGAGACACGGTACAAGTCACCATGCCAAAGCCACATATCAAATATAAAATCATTTCTTCCAGTAGAAGCTGAGATATCTGTTACGAAAGTGTGAACGGACGGACTGAAAAGGTGATTGCAATATAGCCCCCTCTCTATGATTGGGGGTATAATATAGTTCTGATTTGTTCTTATACAGTATAGGAAAATACTATAACTAGAATGCAGTCTGCTTGCCATACATTATTTTGTTGAATACAAAGTAAACATCAATTCTTACTTCAAGGATCAGTGTTAATTTTATTAAAAAAAACTGACCTAACTTCACTTCATTTTTAACCACTGAGTGACTGTTGGTTGCTAAAAACAAATGAAGCAATTTTTCAGATTTATCATGTCTAGAGCAAGTTACTGCAACGTCACAAGTGAGGATCGAAGCCTGTACCTTCTGCACCGCAGTCAACCACTTTACCAATTGAGCTAAAGGGGATCTCCACTAAATAAACTAGCAGAGGATATTTAAATCTGTTATGATACCTAAATAGCCAGGTTTTTAACTTAATTTCATTACATATCCTGACATAATAAGGGACATTTCTGGTAAAAAATATACAAAAAAAAACTGAACATCAATGAAAAATAGCTACACCCATTTCAACTAGAGGCTCAATGGGCTGTGTCGTTCACCTTTCATTTTGTTTTGAAGAAACTTTATGCAGAACCTTTCATAGGTGCTTCCTACCAAGAGTCGGTTCATCTGGCCAAGCAGTTTCCGAAAAGAAGATTTTCTAGAAATCGTCCAATCAGAAACAAGTATATCCTGTGGAGGCAATGTTTGTTAAGGATCGGGACAAAATGATCAATCTTTATAGAGGACATTCCATATATGCTTCATACCAAGTTTCGGTTCATTTGGCCAAACGGTTTCAGAGAAGATCTTTTAGAAATCAACCAATCAGAAACAAGAATTGCCTGTGGCGGTCATGTTTTTTAACGGATCGCGACGAAATGTGCAACCTTCATAGAGGATCTTGAATAGATGCTTCCTACCAAGTTTCAGTGCATTTGGCCATGCGGTTTCAGAGAAGAAGATTTTTTAGAAATCAACCAATCAAAAACAAGAATTGCCTGTGGCGGCCATATTTGTGAACTAATTGGGTCGAAATGAGCAATCTTTATAGAGGACCTTTCATAGATGCTTCCTACCAAGTTTCGGTTCATTTGGCCAAGCGGTTTCAGAGAAGATATTTTTCAAAAATCAGCCAATCAGAAACAAGAATTGCCTGTGGTGGCCATGTTTGTTAATGGATCGGGACAAAATGTGCAATCTTTATAGAGGACCTTCCATAGATGCTTCCCACTTAGTTTCAGTTCATTTGACTATGGGTTTTCAGAGCAGAAGATTAAAATGTGAAAAGTTAATGGATGACGGACGACAGACGACAGCTGCCAAGTGATGGCAAAAGCTCAGATTGGCTTTGGCAAGGTGAGCTAAAAAATTTCATTTTTATTCTGTTTAAACAGTGTCCTGCAACGATAAGAATTTTTTTTCAATGGAAATTAGCCGAAATCAGTAAAATAACTGACAAAAATTATCCCTGTATAGTAATTTGTTTTGATCAAGGTTAATAATGAGGACAACAAACCTGTGTATTGACTGGTTCACTCTGACTGGAAAATGCTGATGATGATGTGTTATCAAGATGGCGACCAGGGCTACCGTCTTCAGAGGCTGAAACATACAATTTTATATTAAATACTAACAGTCTGTCAAGTACTTTTTGGCTTAAAAAATTAGTAAATCAGGAGGGTTTTTAGTTAAAAATCAGGAAATTATCAGGAATTTTTTTTATATAAAAAGTGATAAAACCATACAAAAAACCAAAAAAATGGATGCCTTCTTCCCCTCTAAGTATTAAGAGCTTTCAGTCCATAATATTTAAATTTAAGCATGGTGTTTTTGATTCCAGATGAAGGTCATTATCAGAATGTCAGAATGTAATTGGCAACCTAACCTCAAATCAATCTAACTTACCTACAAGGTAAACTTGCTTTACACTAAAATAATTTCAACATATTATTATGTTATTTTTTTTTTTTTTGTGGGGAAAAAGTTCAAAATCAGGAGTTATCAGGAGTTTATCTAACAAATTCAGGAAAAAATCAGGAGTCGCTTGACAGACTGTATGGATTGAATTTAACACATACTTACAAGATAAAGAATATGAGATAAATGTTAAATAACAAATAAAATGGAAAAGAGTTAAATAAACAATTCAAAGTATGAAAAACTGTTAACAACTTTGAACGTTGACGATTAGTAAACACCAAGAATGACAGACACACAATTACACGTTCTGAAAAAAGAATGAAACACATTGTTCTTGTTTATAATGCAAAATAAACAATCTATGTAAAATCTAGCACATACTGATCATTACGGTTGTATTATTCAATCATTCTTAAGAAGTCGTTGTGGTCGTGATCGTATAGTACTAGTAGTTGTATTTACAATTACCTGTGCATTCAGTACCTATCACCACTAATATTGTGAGTTTGAACCCTGTTCATGCAAGATGTATTCGATCGATACAACATTATGTGATAAAGTTTATCAGTGACTTGCAACAGGTTGGTTTTTTTCTCCTGGTACTCCGCTTTCCTCCACCAATAAAACTAACATCCACAATATAACTGAAATATTGTTGAAAGTGGAGTTAAACACTATAAAACAACCAATCAATTATTCTAAATAAGTTACCATCAGATGAGTCACTATCCTCTTCTATTATTCTTCTTCTCTTCTTTTTAACTATAATAACTTCATCGTCATTATCATCTGACTTAACATCGTCATTATCATCTGACTTTTCATCGTCACTATCATCTGTCTTTTTATCGACATCTTGAACATTATCACATTTATTAACTTCATCAGTCACCTGTTGGACATCATTGTTCATTTTATTGTCTAAGTCATCTAAGTGTTTAACTTCATCATCAGAGTCATACATATCATAACCAGATTTGATAAGTACAGCATCTTCATCTTCTGATTCACTTGGAAGCTTAATTAAAACAAAATTAATTCAGAAAATTATACATAAATTTTAATTTTGAGTGACTTGGTTCACACAATAAAGCATGATGAAACACCAACTAAAGAAACTAACCCTAACACTTAGCAGGATTTAATTTCTTGACTTCAGGGCCCATCGGCATCCTCGTCATATGGTAGTTGGATGTCTGTGACCTGTGCAATCAGTGCCTATCACCACTAAAGTTGTGAGTTTGAACCCCGTTCATGGTGAGGTGTACTCGATACAACATTATAAGTTTGTCAGTGACTTGTGGCAGGTCAGTGGTTTTCTCTCGGTACTCCGGTTGCCTCCACCAATAAAACTGACTGACATGATGTAACTGAAAAATTGTTGAAAGTCGTGTAACACCATAAACCATAACCCTTCATCAGTTCATGGAAATATTTCCTCAGAAAATGGCATCCACTGGTTGTGCAGAATGAAAAAAATTCTCAAAGTCATCCTTTTGGCATTAAAAAAATCATCTGTAAGCCAATCAAACTGCTACGTTTAATTATCTCATGGCAGGGAATTGTCTCTTTGTATGATAAGTAAATTATATCAAATGGATGCAATGAAAATATACACAGTACAAAATGAGTTATGCATTGCGGAGAAGAGTTTTTAGTACGGTACAAAACAGTATCCATCCAGATTTAACTTTGTTATGGTGTTTGGGTGAGTTTAATAGTGAGAGAGTGCTTGTTATTTAATGCCAGGTGAGCAATTTTCCCACCATCATCAAGGCGAGAACAAACTACATTTGATGGTGATGCATTCTTTCGTACATGTACTAGTCTTAATGCTGCATGCTTAGCAGAGAAGTAGCAAAGACCAATTTTATAGTCATTTGTTTACCTCGACCAGGGCTGAAACCCACGATCTACTGCACACAAGGCGAGCATGCTAACCATTACACCACTGATGCGGTTCTTACTCCTTAATGCTGACTGCTTAGCGGAGAAGTAGCAAAGAACCAACTTTTTGGGGTTTAATTTTGTACAGAATTTAATATAAAGGTTAAGACTTTGTATTTGTTTGCACATAAAAATAAACAAACAATAAAAAAGATGTGACTTTTTACATACATTTTGTCTGAGATGGTCTCCATCTTTCCCTATGATATCAGGTAATGAAGAACTTGGTTCTGAATTAAATCCAATGTCATCATCATCATCAGTCACATCAACTTCAACTTCTCCATTGTTGTTATAACGTTTGGGAGAAGCTTTTATTTCTTCAAACACGATATTTTGTTTACTTTGAGTTGAGAACTCAACAGCTCCATCATGATCAATGTCAGGATTAGACCTTGATTTATCTTGGTCTTTAAAACGTTTTACACTCTTTAATTGGTCCTTTTCTATTTGTGTATAATTAATTTTCGACTTATCTTTAGAATCTACATATGGAAAACATCCAACATCCTCATCCATTAAAGTCAAATCGGCAGAAAAATTTAATTTGTCTTCACGAATTGTTTCCCTTAGTTCATCATCATCAGATATTTCTGTATCAGCAATGTTGTCTTTTAACAAGTTCTCAAATCTATTTTCAGTAACTATAGGAATATCTGAATCACTACACTCCTCATCAACTATCATGACACTATCTGACCTCTGACCTGATAACCTTGACCTCATGTTTGAGACGTCCTCTGACTTCTTGTGAACATTCATTTTTACTGGTTTTACCTTCTTAGATTTCTTTGGCGAGTAAGCAAAGGTTGGTGAAGTCTTTGGTCCATGATGTGCCTTTTTATCTAAAATTTGTAGCTTATTTTGTGTTGCCTGTCCAGAATTGTACTGATTTTTATTAACATCTTTCTGACTGTTAGCAACACTTCTACAAGGACTTTCAATTTGATTTTCTCTGTTTTCTATTTCACTATCAACTTCAATCAAAGGTGCTTCAGCAGGTGATTTATTATTTTGAGAATTTAAATTGCGTCTTTTTTTGGCAATTCCCCTTACAGTTCTCTTTCCTGAAATTCTTTTAGCCTGTTTATCTTGGCTAGAATCTATATCTGAGTCAGACAAATGTTCACCTTTCTTCTTTTTCAAGCCTTCCGAGCCATTTTCATTAAATTTTTCTTTCTCAGTAAATTTGACCTCATGTTTATCCATAGTTTTCACTTCCTGGTCTTTATAACATGACTTACTTTCTAACACGGTATTCTCATTAATACCATCAACAGGTTGAAGTGTACTTTCTGGTGATTCTAAATCCACCCAAATCAATCCTTCTTGATTCTGTGGTATAGAATGGGTACTACTACTTAAAAATTCTGAATCCATCTCAAAAATATCTTCCGGGGAAAAAATTTTTTCTTTTAATTTCCTTCTACTATCAAATTTTTCTGATTTGTTATCATTTTCTTTTGCCTGCTCATAGGCCAATTGTATTTCCCTTTCAGCAGATTTTCTTTTCTTTTCGGCTAAATTACGTAACTTCAAAGTATTTTGTGAAACTAAAGTTGGTGTAAGACCAACATCAATACTCGGTTGAGAACTCATAATGATCTTTTCTTTATCATTTACTTTGTTTTGGTTCAATTTTTTCAAATGATCGTCACATTCTGTATGCAAATTTACATATTGACTTTTGTCATCGTCCGTTTCCATGGTTTCATGAACAATCTCAATATCATTACTTATTGTTTCTTCCACAAAGTCCTGAACAGTATCTATTTCACATGATCCTGATAATATTATTGGCTTCATTTCACTCATGTTAGATTGACTGATATATTCAACATCAGAGTCATGATATATTTCGTGGGTTTTTGGAGAGTTTTTATTCTTGTTCTTGCATCCCCTGTACGTATGTGATTTATCATTGTTTTGACTTGTATTTGATTGTGACATAGAATTTCTAGCTCTCCTTTCTATTTGTTCACTTTCGGATTCATGTATGATACATTTCTCTATCTCTGCCCTATCATTGTTAGAATTTTGATTTTCGTCTACCATTTCTTTAGGTTCATTCCCTAACATACTTTCAACAAATGATTCAGAGTCTGTCCCAGGAATTAATTCTAAACTTGCACTATTAATTTTCATATTAAAGCCAGAATTTATATCCTTAATATTTCCTTCAACCTCATTCTGAATGTTCTTTCCTTTTGATTTAGTCGTTTTCAAATTATCTCCCCTTTCATTAATAACATTATCAACAGGAATCAGTATAGAGACACTTTCTTGTGAAGTTGGGCAGGTATCACTTACATTTTCAACATTTTTAATTTTCAACTTATCAACAGCAGAGATTTGAATTTGTTCAGTAACCGTGGGAACTTTGATAACATCAGAAGTATTCGTGTCTTGACTTTTTATTTTTCTTGCTCGTAATTTGCTTCGACTTTTCCTTACAGGATTATTGGAGTCCAAACTTTCATCAATAGTTGAAACAGTAGACTGAGTTTCACTCTGGGTCAATCCAGTGTTTTCTTTTTTAACATCAGAACCTTTGTCTCTGACGATATTTGTTCTATCTTCTTGAACCAAATATTTCTGAACACCAGATCTGTGATTATGACTTAAATTATCTTCTAAAGTGTCATTTAGAACAGTATCGCTTTCTAGAAATTTAACAGGACTGTCAGTTGCAGTCAGAGTATCATTCTGTGTATTTTTGTTTATCACAACATCATCAGTGCGTTTGTCTGTCATTTCATCAATGACATCATCAGTATGTATAATATCAACACTTTCAGGTATAACATGGACTTCCAAGTCTTCCTCATGTTCCTGTTGAGGTGTATACAATTCCTCTTGAGTGTTCTCAACGTAAACACCACCATTAACTATTTTTTTACTTTCCTTGGTGAGATCAGATTGTGTAAGACTTTCATGGAGTTGTGATCTCCTTGGAGATGAAGCATTTTTCAGATGGGATTCCTTGTCTTCAGAATGCTTTGCAAGGTTTGCCTCCTGTTTTGATTTCCTTTGGGACGAAACATTTTTATGATGGAATTCCTGGTCTTTAGAATGCTTTGTAAAGCTTGCTTGCTCTTGAGATGAAACATTTTTAGGATGAGATTCCTTGTCTACCGAATGCTTTGTAAGGTTTGCTTGCTGTTTTGTTTCCCTTGGAGATGACAAATTTTCTGAATGTGATTCCAAGTCTTCTGAATGCTTTGTAAGGATTGCCTGCTGTTTTGATCTCCTTGGCGATGGAACATTAGAGTGTGATTCCTTGTCTTCAGAACGTTTTACAAGATTTATCTGCTGTTTTGTATTGGATATGCCATCAATTTGAGACTTGGACTTTGTTGAACTGTCAATCATATCAACATGTTGAATATCTGTAATAGTTTCATTAGGTAAATTGATATTAAGAAATAAAATAAAAAAATGTGTGGTAAGTCTTCCAGGGAAGACATGTGTCGCCTGTGAACTTTTTCTATATAAAAAGTATTCTAAGTTCCGTCAAACAGGAAGTGGACATGTGGCAGATTCGAAACTGTCTTACACGATACAGTTCTCCATACTGATGCTCTGTGCCAAATATCAAGAAGCTGGCCTGTGTTGTTCCTGAGAAAAATGTGACAGAAATTATTTTGTGANGACGACGGATAGTGATCCCTATATGTCGCCTCTGCGTAACGCAGGCGACACAAAAAACCAGGATATTAAAGCAATTCAACACTTTAGTTTCCATTCATGTAATACAATACTTCTCTACTCAAAGTAATATGTAAATAAGTCTCCTAGCAGAATTCATTGGAATATCAATTTTATGTGTATCTGGAAAAATCATTAATTAAATTAAATGTCAGCATACAATAAAACCACATTAAAATGAATTTGGACAAGACAAATCACTGGATAACTCAACGTAAAAATTAAGTCTGTTAGTATTCTACAATTATACAGACAATGGATCAGATATAAAGTTTGTTAGAATTTGTCATCAAACGAATAACTTTATTTAAACTTGACCTGTGTATTGTGGTCAAAATTTGGTTAAGTGAAATAAAAATCAGAGAATGAATGTTGTTTTGCTTTAATAAAATATTAATAAAACTGACTGCCAAAATATACTAAAAGGAAAAAGAAATGCAGGGTAACATAATATGCTCCTATTTTTTAACAGCGTGGCGTAAAATTACGAAAAATGGGCAGACGAGTGGCTTGATCAGTGTGCACTAAAATCGGTGTCTAAAGTTACTCAACCATGAAAGGTATCATGTGACATAGAGAAAGTGATAAAAAGCAAATGACACGTGCAGAATAATGATAACAAGTTCGTCAACACATCGTGTCATACCACTTTATACTCTTCAGATATACACATCGCTTTCCACTATTTAAAGTTAATTTGAATCTCTTGTAATCATGCCATGGCTGACAGAAGTTCAGAGGGTCAGGCTCATGCAAGGTCAAAGGCAATAACAAGTTGCTTTGCAATTTGGTGTGAATGTTTCCACCATAGAGCGTCTTGTCCGTCGTCTGAGAGATACTGGAAGGGTTGCCAACCGTCCGCACGTAACGACGCCACATCAAGACAGGGCTATTCGTCTTCCCCACCTGCATAATCACCACGTTACTGCCACTGAAACCACTTTAACTAGGGTAGGCAATCATAATCGCCACATTCACCCAAAATCTGTGAGAAACCGATTGTGCGAGATTGGTCTGCGAGCTCGTTGACTTTACATTGGTTTTCCTCTCACTCGTGCACATCGTGTGCGTCGTATGGCTTGGTTAGCGGCACATGGTCTTTTTCACAGATGAGTCGCGGTTCACTCTTTTTCGTCCGGAAGGTCGACGTTGTGTATACTGACGTCGTGGGGAACGCTTCCATTCTTGAGAGGGATAGGTTTGGGGGTGGCTCGCTTATGGTCTTGGGAGAGATATCTCACGGGTTAAAGTCGCCGTTGATTGGTGGTGGCTCGCTTATGGTCTTGGGAGAGATATCTCACAGGTTAAAGTCACCGTTGATTGAGATAGACAGTAATTTAACAGGCGTAAGATATAGGGATGAAATCCTCCGGCCGGTTGCAGTTCCATTTGGGCAACAGCATCAACTAATTTTCCAGCAGGATAACGCCCGGCCCCATGTAGCCAGAGTTTGTCAAGATTTTCTCGCCAATCATAACATTAACCCACTTGATTGGCCTCCCTACAGTCCAGATGTGTCCCCAATCGAACATCTGTGGGACGAGATGGACAGGAAAGTAAGAGGGAGTCGGAATGCACACGCTACTCTCGACCAATTAAGGGCTGCGTTGTTGGAAGAGTGGGATAATATCCCCATAAGAAGAATAAATGCTCTGATGAACTCCATGCACAGGAGAATCAAGGCTGTAACAGATGTGCGAGGGGGGCATACAAGATATTGATGAGTTAATCGATTTCACTTTAACATATTGGGGGTACTGTTAAATTGGTTTCAATTACTCATGAATTATTGATCAAAATCTAATGAAATTTTAAAAACTTGTTGATTAAATTTGTGTTTTTATCCTTATAAATATATTAATATTGAAAAAAACATTCGAATAAATAATATTAAATCACCTAAAATGTTGACCCTGCATTTCTTTTTCCCTTCACTATATATTGAAACATTGTTGAAAGTGCCATTAAACATCAGTAATCATATAACCCTATATTTGTAAAAAAGATGAGTACCTCCTGGAGACATTTCAAATTCTTCTTGACTTGGGTGTATGTCAAGGTCATCTGTACTGCTGCTGCCATCTGTATTGTCATCTGTAACACAAATAATTAATCAAGTACCTAGAGTCTCAATGCAAAATCAACAATATTTAGTCTTAAAAATCAACTTAATGCCACGATATAACTGAAATCTTGTTGAAAGTGGCGTTAAACACCATAAACCTAAAATCAACTTACTGCCACGATATGACTGAAATCTTGTTGAAAGTGGCATTAAACACCATAAACCTAAAATCAACTTCAAAATGAAAATATCTTGAAAAAGAAAGTAATTTAATTGAACACCATCATTAAAACAGCTGTTTGCCATCAATATTTATATCTAAAAATTCATATAATTCAATCAGATTATAAATACAATTGATAATTTTATTATTATTATTAGGCCAAAGAAAAATGATTGTATGTTTCCCCTAACCCGACCGGGTCAATTTTTACTGCAGGTTCGTTATATTTTATTACTGATAAATAAAATAAAATAAAATAAACACCGGCCGTGCGTCTTCTAACTCAGTGATATGGAGATTTTTTTTATCGTAAACAATTACAGACATTTTCAAAATTTGCGGAGATAAAGTGCAGCCATGCCTTTTCAATGTTTTTTCCACCTGTCAAGGTCATTGATCTAGATCGCCAAAGCGCTTACGATATCCGTAAAAGGACCATGATCTAAAACGTGTACGTGACGTACAGTGTGTATAAAATGGCCACCGGCGGAGTACCCAGTGGAACCATTCTGGCTGTTCATTTACAGAAATGTTCGCATATATCAAACCTAACAAGAGTGATGCAAAATGTTTAACCTTTATGATATATTTTCTGACCATCATGGGAAAGATAACAAAACCCTGATTTGCAATATCTTTTGAGAAAAAAAAAGAAAAAAAGAAAAAGAAAAAGAAAACCCTGCCTGCCGGCCCTTAAAAATTTCCCTATGTTAGGGGAAACCAACAATCATTTTTGTTTGGCCTTAAGGAAAGAGAGCAAACACTGGTTGGCTTGGAATCAGGATAATGTGTCTGAGTGGGATGACATGTCTATCTGCAGACAGTTGTTTCAGTGAGCTAGCTATAGCACTATAAAAATCCAACTAAGCGTGTTGGTCTAGTACAAAGTGGATCTCATCATCATCTCACTGAAAATGAACTTGTTCTCTCCATAGTATAGCTGAAAAATTGCTGAGTTGGCGTTAAACAACAATAACTCACTCAATTCATTTAAACATTTTACTAGTAACCAACAGTATCATGAGAAATTTCTTGTAAATAAGTCTGTCTTTACAATTCCTATTTTTGAAACATTACAAATTTAACCTCCTGTAGCACAGCTTATAGGTGATATACATGTATATAGTACAGGTAATACAAATGAAGGTGATATATAGTACAGGTAATAGTTAAAATAAATAGAACAAAATTAAGTCATCCATAAAAAAAAATACTGATTTGTATTTTCCAGACCAACCAACCAAAATCGGCACAATCCAACATGCCAAGCACTTTTTGATTATTTTTTTTTAACTATTTTTAGCAAAATTTTACTACAAAAATTTGTCTTTTTTGAATCTTGGAGAAAGAAAAAAATAACATTGGCTACCTATCTTACCTAAGTCACTTCTCTTGTACATCCAAAAACAGCAAACCAACTATTTTACAAGCATGACCTAAGGATTGTTCTATATATAATTTAGATGTAAGAAGGTCCCCTCACATAAATTAAACCGCTTCGGTGGTGTAATTGTTAGCGTGAACACCTCTTTTGTGGTAGATCGTGGGTTCAAGTTCCCGTCGGGTCAAACCAAAGACAATAAAATTGGTATTTGCTGCTTCTCTGCTCAGCATGCAGATGTAAGGAACAAGTGCAAAGATGGGTTGGCTTGGAATCAGGATAATGTGTCCGAGTGGAGTGACATGTCTACCTGCAGACTATTGTTACTATAAAACTCCACCTTAGCACAAAGTGGATATCATTATCATCTCATTGAATGTAACTTGTTCTGAACATCATATAGCAGAAAAATTGCTGATGGTGTTAAACAACAATCATTCACTCAATCACATAAATTACCTTCATCTTCTTCCCATACAAAAGCTTTACTACATGTAACACCTTTCTTATTCTTGGCAGTAGATGTTTGCATCATATTGGCTGCCGATTTATTTTGATCAGATGCAATTTCTTTTTTACTTCCTTGTCTCGTTTCCTTTGGTAACATCCTTCCCTTATTCCTATCCTCCATCATAGGTACAGACCTACGCGTCTGACGAGGTGTACCACTTATTTCAACATTCTCTAATGCAAATGACACATATTTTTTACATTTTTGGAACACATGTAAATCTGCTGTATCAGGAATTATTTCCTCCGATGCTGTTCTGTTTGAATTGTCTCTTGTATTCATATTCTCCACTGTATCAGGAATAATATCCTCCGATGCTGTTTTGCTAGAGTTTTCTCTCTTGTTCATCTCATCAATTACTTCCTGTGTACAAGTCAACAAGTCAAAATCTTCAGCAGAATTAATTTTTTCAATCATTTTCTCCATGTGTTTTTCTTTAATCCTCTCCTCTTCTTTCTCCTTTCTCATTTTATTTGATAATTTTACAAATTTCTTGTTTGTTTTGCCCATGACTGACATTGATTCATCCATGGTACCAGGGATAACACTTGATAGACTACATCTGTCTGTAGATTCAGCAGATGACACAGTTCTTCCACATGATTTATCAAGTTTATTTGTTGTTTCTGTTTGTATGATAGAAACATGATTTTCAATTTCATTCATATTTTCTACAGTTTCTGGAATGTTCTTTTGTTTATTTATATCTGTTTCTATTGCTACGTCTTGTTCAATGGTAACAACTTCGTTATCATCTAAAATTTCAACAACTGTAGATTTTGCACTTTTTCCAGAATTACTAAATCTAACATCTAATTTGCCCTTTAACCTATCTTTACGACCTTTTTTAACACATCTACTTTTCTTGGTTTCAGGAATGACAGGTGTTTTCTGGCTAGATTTAAATTCAAAAGGATCAATGTTGATTCCTCCTGTGGTCACTGGATGTTGTTCCTTCGTGTTGTTTTCGCTAGGGGAGACTTTCTTGATAACTAAAACACCTTTCTTTTGGCAGACTGATGTTGTCTGTACTGTTGGCTTACTTTTAAATATTCTTTTTTTCTGTGAAACAATTGGCTTCAGTTCTCCTACTGTTGAATTGGTACTGTCAAGATTGTTGCCTTTAAACATTGCGGCCTTCGATTTCAACTCTTTTAAATTTCTATTAACAAAGCTGTCTATTTCCTGTGATTGAACTTGAGTGTTTTCTTTATTTAATGTGTTCTTCAGATTGTTTTTATCTTCTGCTACAAGTTTTCCGTCTAACTGGATCTTTTCGGCATCATCGCCTATTTCAATCACACGATCAACAGTTTTCAAACTATCATCTTCTGTAAGGTCCATTGGTAAATGATCTCCATTTAAAGAATCTACTTTCTCTTCTTGTTCGAAGACATGGCAACCACCATCCTGATTGACTAAATTCTCCTTCAGCCAAGATGTGACTTTACTATAAGCTTTAATATGACTAGGTTTATTTTTCTGTCTAGAGTACGTTTTACAGTTAACTTCTAATATCTTTTCTTCATTAAGCTGAAAATCTGGTGAACAATTATCTCTGTCATCATTCTTGTAATTATGTCTCATTTCTGTATTTCCTATTCCACCTGCCGTAATAATTCCAGTTTCTTTTACTGCATTCTTATTGGGAAGTTTTTCTAATTCATTGCTCTCTATTCTGTTTTGGTTACTTTGACCAACATGCTCCTGGAGAATTATATTGTCATCAGTACCATTGATATCAGAGTCCATTTTATTTTTATTTTTTGCTTTATTTCTTGTGTTTTGTTTCAGTTTGTCTGGACATTGCCTTTGATTTCTTACATTGACAGATGAATCATCACCTGTGCCTTTCTCGTCTTTTATAGAACATTTCCTTTGATGTTTTAACATATGAACAGGTGTTACAGGTGAGTCATTGAAGTTATAAAGATCAACTTTATCACAATCCTTTTTTTCATTGCAATTTTTTTTAGAATCCCGTAATCTATACGATCTTGTGTTCTTTCTAACTTCGTCACTTTTACTATCAATAAGCAATTTTTGAGAACCTGACCCGTTGTTAACCATAGGTACATCACTGTTTGAGTCATGTTTTGAAATGTGCCCTACACTTTCATTTTTATCTATGAGTCTCTGATCTGAAGTAATTTCTCCGGTGTTAAGGTCAGAACTACTAACGTTAGCACCACACGAACCGTCGTCAAGGTAACAAAGAAGATCGTTCTGGTTATCTACGTCTTTATTCGTCTCGCTTCCCTCCACATCATTCAATGACTTCCTCCGTTTACTTTGTCGGCAGTTTTTCCTAGTATTAGTTTTCTACAAAATGTAAAGATATAAATAACTTAACCTAATATTTTAAAATATAACATTCATAGAGGTCTATATTTTGATAATAAAATATCAATTAAAATTTGATGTCATTAGATTAAGTTCGGGATTATAGGCGTTTAACACCACTTTCAACAATATAAAGTGAAACCTCTAAAAACAGAACCTCTTCAGGACCAATGTTTCTGTTCAGAAGAGACATGTGTAAAGTTTATATAGTTTAAATATACAAAGATTTCCTGCATTGGAACTTTACCTCTACTTTGCTTTAAACAAGATTTTTTTTGTTTGGTTTAGACAGGTTTCACTGTATCACGGTGGTCAGTTTTATTAGTGGAGAAAACCTTAGATTCGTGTAATTTTTTTAAATCTTTTTTGTGTTTAACGCCACTTTCAGCAATATTTCAGCTATATCATGGCAACCAGTTATAGTGGTGGAAGAAACCATAGTACTCGGACAGAACCACCTACCATGGGCAAGCAACTGGTAAGCTTTATCACTTGCGGTTGCGAGTCGAGTGCACCATTTTTTGTAATTTACAAAGCCGGGCACAAACCCACGCCATATTGGTGATAGTCTTCTATGAGTTGCTAGGTAATATAACTACCTAACTCATTGAGCCACCCAGGCCCTCTAGATTCTTGTAAGTCACTGACAAACTTTATCCATAAGGTAGCACAGTGATCCCTCTCTTATAAGGACACCCTTTTTTGCAATGAAACAGTGGCCTTATAAGAGGGGTGGGTTTTCCTGAAGCAGACAATTTAATTGTATTTTACTATCTCACTGTATCTGAAATCTGGCCTAATAAGAGAGATGGCCTTTGGTGAGAGGGACCTTATAATAGTAAGACTACTGTAGTAGGGAAAAACATCAGGTTCATCGTGTTCATCTAATATCAAACAAATACCATTATATCTATCTAATTAGAGGCTGTCATAGTCATGATCACATGGTAGCATTACCACTAAAGTTGTGAGTTCGAATCTCACTCATGGTGAGGTGAACTTGATACAACATTATGTGATAAAGTTTATCAGTGACTTGCGGTAGGCCAGTGGTTTTCTCTGAGTACTCCAGTTTCCTCCACCAATAAAACTGACTGCCATGATATAACTGAAATATTGTTGAAAGAGGTGATAAACACCATAACCCTAACCTTATAGCCATCTAATCAAAACATAAGCTATTCTTGTCATATAATAGCTGAAATATTGACTGAACAAATATCACTCACTGCATGCAGTACAAACCTTTGGTGATTCCATAACAATTTTCCTTTTGGTACCTCTGACTGATTTTGAAGGTAACGACTCGGGTGTGCATGGGGTTAGGTTCATCAAAGGAGCCCCTCTTGGAGGCGAATCTGTAAAATGATTTTATTGTTTTAATACAATTACATATCTTAAATAAAACTTGTTAGGATTGTATAACATAATATATTCAGTGCATAAATGATAATGTCAACTGAAGGACAACGACAATAACAAGATCCATAACATAATACATGTACGACCATAAAATATTTGCTACCTCGAGTGAACCCCTAAAATATAGGTTTAGGACCGCAAACAAAATATTTATGATCAACTAGCTATAGACATCAGGGCTCGAAATTAACGCTAGCAAGCAGGCAAATTGCTAGAGCAGAATTTTGCTAGTTGTAAAAAATTATGTATTCAGAATCGTATCTGAACTATGACAAACGTGTAAATTTGTTTTCTCGTAAGATCGGTAAAGATCGCATTGACTTCATAAAAAAGGACGGTATAGTTACGTATTTGTCCGAGAAATACGAATATTTACGTCTCTGTCCGAGAAATACGAGCAACCATACTGGTTCCCGATTTTTAAAATAACATCTGGTTGTAATTTTTACAGTTCAAGTTACCAGTCGAAATGTCAAAAAGAAGAAAAGTTTCTGATCACGATATCAATCGCGACGCTACAAAAATTACGAAATTCTTTCAGTGGCGTAGCTGCATTTACGTCAAAACGCCTGTGCGTACACCTCATTTGGTCATCAAATTTTTTTTTTATAGGTTAAAAACTAAAAACTCTTTATTTAACTGTTTAATTTGTCAGATTATCTCCTGCACTCATTATTTTTCATAATGACTGTAGATGTTTATCAGGGTTTATAAATCAGCACCTGGTTATAACAAGTCTACAATCATCACTAAAAAACAGTCAAAAACTGTAGTAGGAGCCATTATACAAATCATGTTTCCATTATGTAGCTAATAAGAAGGAAATGAAGTCGAACTACCTGTCATTTTGAGACTATTTGATTAAAAACAAATCCTATGGACATGCACACCTCCATTATGTGTATAAATATCCTACAAAATATTAAAGCTGTAGCTCCAAAACTGTAGGAGATAGCCAGACAAACCATGTATTTATATCCGCATAGACGAACAAAATGACTAAGTCCAACTACCTGTTATTTTAAGAATTTTTGATGAAAATCAAAATCATGTGGATATGCACACTTCCATTATGTGTATAAACATCCTGCAAAATATTAAAGCTGTAGCTCCAAAACTGTAGGAGGAGATAGCAGGACAACTCATGTATTTATATCCAGACAGACGAACAAAATGACTAAGTCCAACTACCTGTCATTTTGGGAATATTTGATGAAAATCAAAATCCTGTGGACATGCACACCTCCATTATGTGTATAAACATCTTGCAAAATATTAAAGCTGTAGCTCCAAAACTGTAGGAGGAGATAGCCTGTCAANAGAATATTTGATGAAAATCAAAATCATGTGGATATGCACACTTCCATTATGTGTATAAACATCCTGCAAAATATTAAAGTTGTAGCTCCAAAACTGTAGGAGGAGATAGCCGGACAACTCATGTTCCCTTTATGCAGCTAGTACGAAAAAAATTGACGCCCCCCCCAACTTTTCTTCGTGGGGGCATAAAAACACACCGAAATGCTAAGTCTCCATATGTTTTTTGGGAAACTTCATAATGAAATTGTTATAATAGTTTTATATTTGTTCTTAATATCTTTTTCATAAAAATATATGGAAGCTATGTATACATGAAAAACCCTTGTCCATGACATAGGTACGCAGTAAACAACCATTGGCTTTACACTAAGAAAAATATGACTGAGACTCACATATTGCTCCAGTGTCCTCTTGGAAGGCGTTGATTAAATCTCTTACTCCCTCAACCATACTGTTTAACTGTGGTCTCTCATTTAGACTTCTGAAAAATACAGTTACTGACGATAAAATTTAATTAATACATTCAATGCCTTTTCCTTTCTAAACTGATATCTAAAATGTGGCAGTTGTGATCAAACGGGAACCCATTGGCATTCACGAAAAAATTGTATGGGGATAATCAGAATTCTGGAGGACTAGTCCAAATATTTTTCTAACTATTTAATTTCTACCAATGCACAATGAGGAAACTAGTTTTAGAAAAGGGTTAGGGTTATGATGTTTAATGCCACTTTCAAATTTATTGGTGGAGGAAACCATGTTGTATCGAATACATCTCTTCATGATGGGATTTGAACTCACATCAGTGGTGGTCGGCACTGATTGCATAGCTTGTTGTAAATCAGACGATCATGATCATGACAGACCCTGTTATCATTGTTAGATATACAGTGAACCCTGTCTTAATCAAATCCTAAATAAACTGGAATTCTGTATAAAATGAACTTTAATAAAGTCTCAGTATAGAAAATTTACTTAATTCAAGCTTCTTAAACCAAACATTCTTTAATTCAAACATTCCTAACAAAAAAGCTGGTCCAAAGGAGGTTCAGCTTAAACAGGTTTAAAAAGCTGGTCCAAAGGAGGTTCAGCTTAAACAGGTTTAAAAAGCTGGTCCAAAGGAGGTTCGGTTTAAACAGGTTTAAAAAGCTGGTCCAAAGGAGGTTTGGTTTAAACAGGTTTAAAAAGCTGGTCCAAAGGAGGTTCGGTTTAAACAGGTTTAAAAAGCTGGTCCAAAGGAGGTTAGGCTTAAACAGGTTTAAAAAGCTGGTCCAAAGGAGGTTAGGCTTAAACAGGTATAGAAAGCTGGTCCAAAGGAGGTTCGGTTTAAACAGGTTTAAAAAGCTGGTCCAAAGGAGGTTCGGTTTAAACAGGTTTCACTGTACATAATGAGGTCTTTATATATACATCTACCTGGAACTCTTGACTTAAAATAAAATACCTGTACATTAAAAGTATATTACATTTGTATATCACATATTTGAAAATAAGAAGTCAGAGAAAAAAAGATTTTGACAACGCCCACCTTTTTGTAATTGGAGCTTTACACAATGGACATGGCACAGATCTCTTTTTCTCCAAGAATTCCAATATACAAAATCTACAATAGAAAAATCTATCACGATCTAAAATCAGATAAAGCATTATTCAATTCAATATTTTAATGGAAATAGCACATGTACAGTACCATATATTGGCGTGATCTAATTAACATTAAAACAACAACACAAGACAGATAAAAGTCATTTAGTTATAACATAATTGTTAAAGTATTCATACATTTTGTACACATCTCTAATAATAATAATAATAATATGTCACTACTAATAGTGAAAGAATGCAGTGTAAAGATTAGTTTTGGTCGACTGATGGATGTTCACTCAAAAACATGGCTTCTTTGATAAATTTACAAACTAATTTTGCATCATTGATTTTTTATTAAAATCATATTATATTCATTTCTTAATAAATTGTGTTCAGGACACTGAAAAAGAAAATGTACCTCAGCTTCCACATTTAATTTGTGGAGCAGAATTTTCAAAATCTTTGATCAGCTGGTATTTTTGTTGTACCATATCTACCAGTTTCTATTGCCAAAGAATGTGAGCTGATAGAGTTCTTGTGTATTTTCACTATATCTTTATTCTCATAAAGCCTACATATAACAATGGTATAGAGATATATACTGTACCAGGAATAATTCTGGTCAGAAAATTCAATAAGCTTTAATTTTAAAATGATCCCTACACAAGTACTCCTTACCTACAAAAAGGATGGTCACATTTTGTTGAAACTGGGTTGTTCAATAGATCAAGACTGAAATTAAAAAAAATAACAAATAATAAAGCATCATTAAATTTACATGTAAAGTTGCAATATATTATAATACTTCAAATCTGAGTGCAAGTCATAGTGCTAGATGTTAGATCAATTTAATCAAATGAAATACAAAGTACCAGTAATGGTAAATCTCACCACTGTACATACTTTGAATGGTACATTGTTTGTTGCCATGGAAAATGACAAGAAATGACAGCACAAAAATGTAGATTTTTTTCCTTTTTTCACATTCATGTTTTATGTGCTTGCAAAATTTGAATTTTTTTCCTAAAAAAAAATCAATCACTGAGATGCCACCATTTTGTTTATTTTACGATTTATTGCTAAATTCATTTAATTTATAGGCGAGTGATAGCTTGCTCTTAACGACAGTCAAGGAAATTAGGAATTTGAATCCACAGGACATTCGGTCCTGTGAACTGTGAGGAATTACAGGACAGAACTAGATTTTACAGGACAAACAATAAAATAATGATTTTCTTTAATAATAAATTTTTATTTATTCATTCTCTTGTGCCGCCTGCGATTCTTCAACAGGTGTTGTGTATCTTGGGGCTATTTTCAAGTGGAATTTACAAAGCTCGTGATCTTTACTTGCACAAATTTTGAAATTGTCGCATCCATTCCTTTCACGAAGGACAGCTCTTTTGGTCCATTGGCTTCGATGCACCAGTTGCAGTTAAAGTATTCAGATAATTAGCATAAATATTCATGACATAATGGAGCTTGCAGTGTTTTCACAAGATTTACTCGAAACTGAATATGAAAAGCCATAATAAATAGTTATTATTTTAACAATTTTTAATTAGTAATTTTTGGTAACAACAGGGCGATTCAGGCAAAGAAGTTGCCTTGTGGAGGTTGACTTCGCTTTCTCGTTGGTCAAAAGAGAAGTTCAAGTCGCCTTGTAATTTCGAAGAGTCGCCCTGGCCTATGTCGCTGCCTGCATATTTTCTCCACTTGTCAATTATTGAAATCTATCCGTTATTAAGTATTTTGAAAGTGATTTTCTTGGAAAGTAATCCATTACGGTTTATAGAAACTTTAATTTCGTTCATTAGATCTTTTGTTTACTGTTTATATATGCCCGGCTTAAAAGAAAACTATTTGTATTTTTTTTTCGTAAACAAACAACAATGGCACCATTTTGGTAAGGGGACGCAATGTGGTACTGTGCTACCGGAAATAATGACCAAACTTTTTGTCAACAGCTACTTTCAACAAAACGAACTTTTGATTTATAATTTCTCATTTCTGTGACATAAAATCAGTTCTCATATCAAATATGTTCATATATGCGAAGATTGCAATTCAAACATCGTTGAAATGCACATAGACGCTTCAGATTTTTATCCATCCGCATTGGTATTTTATACTCAACACCAGGTTAATATATATTATGATCTATCGAACAGACATGTGTAAACGTTAATGCATATATCCAATTAAAAAATAAACTTGGACTACAGTAGCTTTCCTCCGTTGTTGCAATCTGATTTGAGGTCTGGCAAATAATAACAAGATGTTGGGTAAGAATACCCCCACTCGTTCATTTGTAAGTCGCACGGTAAACAGGAAGTAGATGTGCGGTAAACCTGGAAAGGGGAGACACAGTACAAGTCACCATGCCAAAGCCATATATCAAATATAAAATCATTTCCCCCAGTAGAAGCTGAGATATCTGTTACGAAAGTGTGAACGGATGGACGGACAGACAAGGCGATTGCAATATAGCCCCCTCTCTACGAGTGGGGGTATAATTACAGCCTTTACTTTCTTCAGTTTTTGACTGACAGTGGCAATTTACGTTTGTGCTATATTTTCATTCCCAAGCTAAATATAGTTGAACCATTGAGCAAATTGAAAGAGACATCGTTCTTCTGCTGAAGATCACACAGATATGATCATGAGTTATTACAATTTGTGTGGTCACAATACAGTAATATTTCAAAAGGAAAAAAAAAGGGGGGGGGTACATATAAAAATCACTAGTATGCAAGGCTCCAATAGTCAAGGTAGACAGAAATTAAAATGTGACATTGAATAGATGTCCTCAAGGTAATTATAAATAAAAAAACCCAGAACAAATCAGTTCAGACAGCCTTTTAATTATTTACTAAATTTGGGCAGGGTAGTGTAAGAGGGGTCGCGAAACAATGTTTCAATTAATCGCAATTAACTTCTCCCAGAAGTCTCCCACTTCTCCCTGTGAGCTCCCTGAAAGAGAAGTCACTTCTCTTTCTAATTTGAAAGTAG
Organism: Gigantidas platifrons; assembly: GCA_002080005.1. Taxonomy (NCBI): domain Eukaryota; kingdom Metazoa; phylum Mollusca; class Bivalvia; order Mytilida; family Modiolidae; genus Gigantidas; species Gigantidas platifrons. The sequence goes on from MJUT01013604.1 coordinate 381,232, forward strand.
TGGGAGCCCTGAATAATGACGGAAATCATTTCCATTGAAGTTGATGATTAGAAAAACAAATCAGGTTGATATACCAAGCTGTCAACAAGTCAGATTCCTTAGATGTTGTCTTATAATTAATTAGCAAATTCACCCGACAGACAAATTAATTAATTATTTACTCAAATCATCACAATGTGTCGTTTAATCGTATATATCCATAGATACACATAATTCTTAACTGAGGCCGCATTTGTTTAAGGCCGGATTTTCGTAGGGCCAGATTGTTGTACGGCCGCATCATCTCGAAAGCTTGCAATATTATGAAAGCTTTATTATACATGTTTTTTTTACATGATAAACAGAAATTTTTGTTACAAAATATAGTTACATGTTCCATTCAGTGAACGTACTATACAGTCTTTGCCTTCATTTTTTTCACCTACTTTCCCGAAAGCCAAATTTAGAAAAATTGTCCATTTATGCAAACAAATTCTTTCATAATTTTCACTTGTCCGAATCCAGTTCTACTTCTCCTGTGCTTCGGGCAAGTGGGTTAGCATGACGACTGCTATACATTTTATTTTCTAATGAAATTATTACGACACTATGCCCTTCTCAGCACCTGCTTTTAATATTTATTAATTCTTGGATTTTGCTTCTACCACTACATATATGACATTTGATGGGGTCGTCTCATTACTCCTGACACTCATTAATACTCCGACCATGCATCCCGGACTGTATCATCATATCCTATCTAATCCCAACTCCAAACAACTATAGGATAATTGCACGGAGTGGATATTGAAAATATGATCACGAGTGCTGCAAAACGCATCAGATTAAACGAGTGTGCGGATCTTGCTAAGCGCACAAGTTTAATCTGAATGCGTTTCGGCACGAGTGATCATATATTCAATATTCACGACGTGCAATTGATTATTATATTTCTTTCATTGACGAAAATAAAATATATAGTCGAAAATTTAGATGAACTATGTTTTCAGTGCTCCTGCGCGTCAATGTTTACTTAGCGACGTTGCTTAGGGCATATGTTTTTGACCATACCATTTAACATGTTTTACTATATTGCTCTGAAATATGGGAACTTTTTATTAGAAACTTTGGACACTTTTCCCTTGTTGAAGGATGCATACACAGTCCAGAAAATTATATGAAAACCAGATATCCTCTTGGTATGGTGCTTTACAACAAATTTTTAATAACATTCCTAAGCTTAAACAACTGTCAACTAATCAAAAAGTTTCAAAACAAACAGTCAAGAAAATACTTCTAGAAGCACATAGGCATCAATGGGCCCTAGATAGGAACAAATGTTCTGATGGTAAATTGAGAACTTATGTAAAATTTAAAACTGTTTATGGAAGAGAAAACTATCTTTCTTTGATGTTTCTCCTGAACTCAGAATTACTTTAAGAAATTCTGAATTCAGGAGAAACCTAACAAAATTTCGAATATCATCACATCATCTCCATATTGAATCAGGTCGATATATAAGGGTACACCTCCGGAGTCAAGGATATGTCAGCAGTGCAGCTCAGGTGAAATTGAGGATGAAATCGCATTTTTGGTCTCTTCAACAAACCCAATTCCCTACGCATATGATGCAATGGTAGGTAGGTGTTGCTCAACTATGAGACGACTTGATAACTTGAAAAGGTAGGCCATGTATTTTTGCTATCCTGAATTTTTAGGGGAAAATGACGGGAATCGAAGAAACAAACTAATCAGAGAAAGCATTTTTATTAGATCTACATGAAATAATATTTTCTTTTGTAAACAAATATTTTGTTGAGACGCGCTGAAAAGCTTTAAAAACAATAGCGCTGCATACGAAAATAAATTCCGACTCCGGGATAAAAACCATGCTCCTAAGGGCTTTCAAGTTAAATGGGCAGTCCCGTACTGCATTTGGATTGCTAAAAGCGCCAGAATTGCAAAGACTATCGGTCACTGTCGAAGTGTTAAGAGTCGGAGTAATAACATTATCCCCATTTGATCATATACAAACAATTTTTACAGAATAACAATAATTTGTTAAGATATAGCTCGTACCATATTGAACATTCTAAGTTTTTGGTTATTGAACCAAGCACTTCTTGCACTTTTATCTTTTTCTCCATACTGCTTTAGACTGTGAGTATAAGAACAACGATCTGTTAAAAGTAAAAGGGTTAACTTTTCCTATTCAACTTCAAGTTCAAGTTGTGTTTGTTCCAAATTCGTGTTCGACGGTGCACGCAACTGACTAGTCGTCTGTACTTTTAAGAGATAGTTTTATCATTGTGTATTTTTGTTTGTCAATTATTGACCGATTCAAAAGATCGTTCTCTCCAATTTATTTTATGTAAACATTCCCGCTATTTTTCCACATTTGTTTCTTGTTTTGGAAAAACCGCCTGTACTCTTTTTTATCTCACAGAGAGGAGAGTTTTGTAATATATCATTTTCCAGAATCACAATAATGAAGAAACGAAATAAATTAATTGCTTATTTGATTATTAGAATTTTCTATCTATCGATATGTAAATAAATTTTATACCCTTTGTGATAATTTAATGATATAACGAAGTCACAAAGGATTGTTTTATATATGAAGATTACAATAGCACATAATATGATAATAGGTGTTATCTAACTTGGGACGAAGTCCAATAATTATATACCATATATACAAAAGACTGCCGTCAGTCGTGCTAATGTGGCTCACGGGTCACCGTGAGTAGCATGTGTAGTCACGTGAACAGATACGGTGTTGAAAAAACAGTTGGTACTCACAAAACACACAAAAACTAGAAGCCGTGCAAAGAAGATCTGCCCGCTTCGTGATGAACAATCACCATCAAACCAGTAGCGTAACATCAATGCTACAAACTCTGTAATGGCCAACTTTAGCAGAGAGAAGAGCCAGAATAAAAGCTACTATGATGTACCGGATAGTGAATTGCCTAGTAGCTATACCAACAACAGAGCTACACACATCTATAACAACAGCAAGAGGCCATACAGCAAGATTTATAGTCCCATATGCCAGAACACAACTGTATAGACAATCCTTCTTCCCTGACACAATACGGATTTGGAACGGCCTACCACAACCATTAGTGGAAAGCAACTCCCTGGAAACCTTTAAACAGGGGGTGCTCAGCTGTCACATGATCCCATAATCGCACACCATGTTTTTAAAGTTTTTAAAATTTTAACCTAGCACCTGTACATATTTATTTTGCACCGTTGTTGTCACAACCCGCATGGGCAAGTGCGATAATTCTCTACCCAGAGACCTGCACTGTATTGGAAGAAGAAGAAGAAAACGAAATATTGATAAATGCAATAAAATTTTATGTTTGTCTTCAAGAAATATGATAGACAAAACCATGTGTGTTGTTTTATGACGAAATATCTCCGATTCCTATGTAAATTTACGAGTTGGAAGGAGAAATACCCACAGGTAATTTTAGCGATGTATTTTTATCTTGAACAATAATGAGCGTCCTGATTGGATGACCGATTTAAAACACACTGAATCCGCATGGTTTAGCAAGGTTACTCAGGTCAATAGTTTATAACTATAGAATCTTGACAATGTAAAGGAAAGATGCTATGTTATATTTATTCATTTGTTTGATTCTGGAATATTGTTGATCATTGATTTAAACAAGAAAAAAGGGAAAAAAGGGGGTGAATTTTACAGTTAAATAAATGTTATGTTTCGACAGTTTAAAGAGAAAAATATAAATTTGTTGCGACTAAAGCTTAAATCAGCGTTAAAAATTGAACAAATATCAGTGGTTTTGTAAATGAGATTTATTTTAAATAGAAAATCTGAATTCATTATTTATTAATTTATTATTAATCATACAATTTTATATCCCTTGGGGGGTGGCTATGATGAAAAATTGAAATAAAAACAAAGGACCGAACTTTAAACAAAAATAATAATCCAGGATTAGTTTTTTATTAGAAAAAATCCAGGACCCCTGTGTCCATGATTTTTTTTAATTTTTTATAAAGTTATTAATATGAAATATTGACACCCACACTTGCCTTTTGGACAGCACATTTCTGTGTCCACACTTGCCCTCAGGCAACATTTGTATTAGAAAAAAATATTAATATGACATGAACAAGTTTCTATATATCAATCATAATATTATTTATCTGTACATAATGCATTTTCTGCTTTGCATATAGATAATCTATACAAAAATGTGTATATCTATTCCAAAGAAATAAGACGTTTAGTTATAACAAGCAATAACACTCCTGTAGTGAATACTCGCATAATGTGCGGTAGATCGCTGTTTCGATCAACGATCTGATCAAACCAAAGACTATAAAATTAATATTGGCACATGGCGTAAAAGAATAAAGGTAAAGACTAGAGTTGAATCGTAATCAGCATAATTCCTTCATTGCATGGGATAGAAGTCATGAAGTTTTCCATGAATATAAGCTACCTTACATCTGTCCAGTGTATGGAATAGGTTTCAAAGTGTTATCCATGAAAATAAACTACCTTACACCGTTCAAACATAAGCATAAGCATCTGAGGTTTGCCGAGCTACCTCGCATTCTTTCATTTCATGGTCCATGAAAAGTAGCTACCTAACCTTTCTTCATTGTATGGGATAGGAGTCATGACGTTTTTCATGAAAATAAGCTACCTTGCACCATTCAAACAGCAGCATAAGCATCAGTCCATGAAAATTTGCTACCTCGCACTCCTTCGTTGCATGGGATAGGAGTCATGACGTTTTCCATGAAAATAAGCTACCTTACATCTGTTCAATGTATGACACAGGTTTCAAAGTGTTATCCATGACAATAAACTACCTTGAACCTTTCAAACATAAGCATAAACATCAGAAGTTTGTCTATGAAAATTAGCTACCTCGTATTCTTTCATTTCATGGTCCATGAAAATTAGCTATCTGACCTCTCTTCATTGCATGGGATAGGAGTCAAGACGTTATTAGCTCCTTTGCATCTGTTCAAAGTATTGCACAGGTTTCAAAGTATTATCCATGCAAATAAACTACCTTGCACCATTCAAACATAAGCATCTGAAGTTTGTCTATGAAAATTAGCTACTTCTCATTCTTTCATTTCATGGTCCCTGAAAATTAGCTACCTAACCTTTCTTCATTGCATGGGATAGGAGTCATGACGTTTTCCATGAAAATAAGATACCTTAATTACATCTGTTCAAGGTATGACACAGATTTCAAAGTGTTATCCATGAAAATAAACTACCTTGCACCATTCAAGCATAAGCATAAGCATCAGAAGTTTGCCCATGAAAATTAGCTACCTCGCATTCTTTCATTTCATGGTCCATGATAATTAGCTACCTAACCTTTCTTCGTTGCATGGGATAGGAGTC
>MJUT01013604.1:420499-444301 GCA_002080005.1 Gigantidas platifrons
CTACAAGGTTAGTTACAAATATGTTAGAGAGTATCTTAACAGAGAGCTCTCTGCAAGGTTAGTTACAAATATGTTAGAGAGTATCTTGACAGAAAGCTCTTTACAAGGTTATAAATGTGTTAGAGAGTATCTTAACAGAGAGCTCTCTACAAGGTTAGTTACAAATATGTTAGAGACTAACTTAACAGAGAGCTCTCTACAAGGTTAGTTACAAATATGTTAGAGAATATCTTGACAGAAAGCTCTTTACAAGGTTATAAATGCGTTAGAGAGTATCTTAACAGAGAGCTCTCTACAAGGTTAGTTACAAATATGTTAGAGACTATCTTAACTGAGAGCTCTCTACAAGGTTAGTTACAAATATGTTAGAGACTATCTTAACAGAGAGCTCTCTACAAGGTTAGTTACAAATATGTTAGAGACTATCTTAACAGAGAGCTCTCTACAAGGTTAGTTACAAATATGTTAGAGACTATCTTAACAGAGAGCTCTCTACAAGGTTAGTTACAAATATGTTAGAGAGGATCTTGACAGAAAGCTCTTTACAAGGTTATAAATGTGTTAGAGAGTATCTTAACAGAGAGCTCCCTACAAGGTTAGTTACAAATGTGTTACAGAGTATCTTAACAGAGAGCTCTCTACAAGGTTAGTTACAAATGTGTTAGAGAGTATCTGTTTTAACAGAGAGCTCTCTACAAGGTTAGTTACAAATGTGTTAGAGAGTATCTTAACAGAGAGCTCTCTACAAGGTTACAAATGTGTTACAGAGTATCTTAACAGAGAGCTCCCTACAAGATTAGTTACAAATGTGTTACAGAGTATCTTAACAGAGAGCTATCTACAAGGTTAGTTACAAATGTGTTACAGAGTATCTTAACAGAGAGCTCTCTACAAGGTTAGTTACAAATGTGTTAGAGAGTATCTTAACAGAGAGCTCTCTACAAGGTTAGTTACAAATATGTTACAGAGTATCTTAACAGAGAGCTCTCTACAAGGTTAGTTACAAATATGTTACAAAGTATCCTAACAGAGAGCTCCCTACATGGTTAGTTACAAATATGTTAGAGAGTATCTTAACAGAGAGCTCCCTACAAGATTAGTTACAAATATGTTAGAGAGTATCTTAACAGAGAGCTCTCTACAAGGTTAGTTACAAATATGTTAGAGACTATCTTAACAGAGAGCTCTCTACAAGGTTAGTTACAAATATGTTAGAGAGTATCTTAACAGAGATCTCTCTACAAGGTTACAAATATGTTACAGAGTATCTTAACAGAGAGCTCTCTACAAGGTTAGTTACAAATATGTTAGAGACTATCTTAACAGAGAGCTCTCTACTAGGTTAGTTACAAATATGTTAGAGAGTATCTTAACAGAGAGCTCTCTACAAGGTTACAAATGTGTTACAGAGTATCTTAACAGAGAGCTCTCTACAAGGTTAGTTACAAATGTGTTAGAGAGTATCTTAACAGAGAGCTCTCTACAAGATTAGTTACAAATATAGTGGTACAGTAATCTCCCTGCATTGCATTTTATCCTGCAATAACAGCATTTACCGACCAATATAGCCTGCCCAATATTTTTTTTGATATTGGTCAGTTATAAATAGAGCATACAAATGTATCTGCCATCTTGAAAATGTGAAATCCTACATGTCATATTTACAACAATACACACAAATAATTAAAAAGCTTACCTTGAAAACTGATTTTAGTTAAATTGTATCAAACTTGAAGCGTACACGAAGCCAAATAACTTCTAATCTTTACGTTTTAAACTGGAAGTCTTCATATGACGTCATGTTGGTTCTGTTCAGTTTGTGAGTGAGCTGCCTGAGTTTATACATAGATAATTTCCTAAGAAAGTGTGTTTAATCCTATAGTAAACGTTTATTTACGATTTAAAATTGCAGGATAAATACAATACATGTGCACTGTCGAAGCATATAGGTAAATATGTGTATTCGGTGCAAAACGCGGTAAAAGGCTCAACGAAGCCTTGCCTTTTCCCCCGTTTCTAAGCCTCATACACATATTACCTATATGCTTCGACAGTGCACAAGTATTGTATATGTATTTGAGAAAAAATTGATAGTTGGGCATGGTCAAGCGGGCAGTATTTCAGCTGTATCCATGACGACAACAAGTTTACTTTAGAAAAAAAAAGCAACACAAAACAAATGGTACAATGTATTTGTATTTGACCATGTTTTGTTTTCTTGTTAATAACCCAGCATCTAGGAAAGTAAGTTCTATACACCAAATGACATAGAAACCCTAAAGATGTCCAGATTTAGCTTTTGTACTATAAATAAAGAGTACTGCTCAACTGCTTGGTAGTGACCATTTCACACTTATTTTATGATATGAGTTATTCCCATTGTTGAAGACCTCATGTTCATTTACATCCATATTCTTTCTTACTAATAAAACAATAAAAAAAAGGAGATGAATCACTTATACTTGTTGTTTATTTTTAGATATTTGTTGTTTATTTTTTGGATACTTATTTATTTTTAGATACTTGTTGTTTATTTTTAGATAGTTTTTGTTTATTTTTAGATACTTGTTGTTTATTTTTAAATACTTATTGTCTATTTTTAGATACTCAGTCTAACTTCCACATGGTAGTAGATTGTGCTAACATAGCAATGAAAGAACATTGTTACTGGCCGATCGTTAGTGACCTAATAAATCTGCTGTCACATAAAACAATTACAACAAAGTTCCTGTCTGACACTAGACTGGTTACCATGTGGTTAGACCTGTTGAGCTACCTACAGGGAATGAATCTCAACAACAGGGAACTCAGTCAACATGTAGAGTTTGAATCTGAGACCTACTATGCTGCTTTCTCTGCTGAATTAGAAATGGCTTCATCACCCATGTGGTCGTTGATCTCACACTGTAAAACTAAAGTAAGTAAAACTTGTTTGGCATTAGATGTTCTTGTTTAATTCTTAGTAGCAGGGATAAGATGGGACCATATAAGGAAGGTTTGTTAGGTTCCCTTAAATGTCTTTTATCATTGTGAAATATGCTATAAATTAATGTCTGAAAAACATCCTTTGCTTTGAGTCTCAGTCGTAAAGCAGGTCACAGATTGACCCAAGTTTTAATGAAAACAATGGAATCGCATGATGAACAAAATTGACATGATATTTTTAAAAATTTTACCTGGATGTAAATAATGAAAAGCTGTTTACTTTTAGATTCTTGAGTATATTTAATTTCGTTCTGTTATATATATAAATATAACAATCAATAACTCTTTGGATATCGTCACTTATTCTATGTAATTCGAAAGGAATTTAACCGTTTGCCGGACTACTTTTTTCCCCGGTATCCAATGTAAACAAATATGGCGGCCGCTAAGTCATCGTAGATTTAAATGAATGAAAACACAATACCAGAACGATTTCAAATGTTTCCTAAATAAAAACATGTTCAGTATAAATGAATAAAATAATAAATGAGTTTTATATACCTTTTACCCCATAAATTAATCCCAATCAAGAATTGGGGGCCCGGGTGGCTCAATGAGTTAGGTCGTTGGATTACCTAACAACTCATACAAGCCTATCACCAATATGGCGGGGTTCACACCCGGCTTTGTAAATTACAAAAAAGGGTGCACTCGACTCGCAACCGCAAGTGATAAAGTTTACCAGTTGCTTGCCCAGGGTCGGTGGTTCTCTCCCCGGGTACTCCGGCTTCCTCCACCACTAAAACTGGTCGCCATGATATAGCTGAAATATTGCTGAAAGTGGCATTAAATACCAAAAATTCCAATTCCAATCAAGAATTGTGGGAAGGTTCGTCTGCTACTCGACGATGGCTGAAATGGCGATATTTTTTCATAATCCTACGCCGTAACGCTACAATTGTTTGAGGCTCTCCTTGGGTATTTCTTTAATAGTATTTAGCGTCAAAAACAAACATGATGTCCAAGAATAAGAATTATAAGGATTAAGCACTGTGTTTTTAGAAAATTATGTATGTATAAACTCCGGCAGCTCACTCACAAACTTTACATAAAGTCCTTTGGACTTTATTCAGTTTATGAGTGAGCTGCCGGAGTTTATAGATAGATAATTTCCTAAAAAACAGTGTATAATCCTATAGTACACAAAAGTGAGATCATTGAGGGTGTATGAAGAATTCAGTTAATTTCAGAGAATTATGATTGTAGGAGGCAGCAGAATTAACCAGGACTATGATAAAGACATGTCTAAACACCTTACAGGACTGGTATGATGCCATTAACTGTAAAGATTCTATCAAGGTAACAATTCTGTCTTCTTAGCTCCTTCCCCTATATTGAGTATTTTGTATTTTGGTGTTGTAATACATGAAACTATTAATTTTCACTTTCTGGAAATTAACTATGTATTGTGTGGTAAATATACAATATACGTACATTGTCAGAAAATTTAATATATATTTGTACGAGCTTTAGAAACAGATGGGAAAAGCAAGCCTTTGAAATTTATTTGACCCCCACCTTTATTGGTACTCAAAATCACACAATCAGTCTATTGTACAATATACCACATCCTTGGTTTATTACATACAATACATGTAAATATGAACTCTCAATGATTTGTTTTGTATGAATTGATATCACTTCGAAGGTGAATCTTAAAGTGTGAGAAGTGACGAGAAGTCCATTTCAAACAAACTGATCAATGATAGGGTGTGTTGTCATGGCAATGCCAGTGATATCAATATAATGTCACAGAATTACCATTTAGAAATCAATAATAATATGTATGTATCATGCTTGTTGATTGATAAATATATACTATCCTTGATTTGTTTGGCGAGAATGAACAGCATCGGTGGTGTAATGGTTAGCGTGGTCGTCTCAAGTGTGGTAGATTGTTGGTTCGGCGTCTGATCAGGTCAATCCAAAGACTATAAAATTGGTATTTGTTGCTTCTTTGCTAAGCACACAGCATTAAATAAGGAGAGAGAGCAAAGACTGGTTGGCTTGGAATCAGGATAATGTGTGGCGACATGTCAACACACGGACTGATGTTTCAGTGAGCTAGCACTATAAAAATACAACTAAGCATGTTGGTCTAGTACAAAACAGACTTCACCATCATCTCATTGAAAATTAACTTCTTCTCGCCATGGTATAGCTGAAAATTTGCTGAGTTGCCTTAAACAATGATCACTCACTCACTCACTTTTGGGAGAATGGATTTCTCAGAGGAGTTTCACATCGAAAGTGACATCAATGACGTTATTATAACATCACATAAGGAAATTACAATATTAATAGTTATTATTGTGTGTAAAGATTGAAGGGAAAATGTACAAATCAAGATATGAATAATTAGGGTTAAGACCTTCAATATATAGTATGCTTATTTTTCCTTGGAATTTTATGATTGAAAGGTAGGGTTAGGATGATTGTTGTTTAAAACCATTTCAATGCTATATCAGTTATATCATGGTTATCAGTTTATTGGTGGAGGAAATTCGAGAAAACCACAACCTGCCACAAGTCTCTGCCAATTTCAACAACTTGTATCAAGTACACCTCATTATGCATAAGTATAAGTGTTAATAGGCAAAAATCAAAATACCGTATGATCATAGCCACAATGACTCTTTTAGGAAAATATAGAACTTTTTCAAATATACAAATCAATTGAGATTATATTTTTCCTTGCACCGCGGAATAATTTATGATATTTTATTTATTTCAGCCTTATCCTTTTCAGCTGACATTTTATTTATTTTCAGCCTAATCCTTATCAGCTGACATTTTATTTATTTTCAACCTAATCCTTATCAGCTGACATTTTATTTATTTTCAGCCTAATCCTTATCAGCTGACATTCCATTTACCTCTACACAGATACCTGGCCTGTTTTATGGTTCAAGGAATCCAGACACAGGGACTTCATCTCAAAGATATACCTCTGTCAGAGAAAATGTTAAAAACTTTGTTAATACACCCTTTACAGATACAGGTAACCCCCAATATACTTCAGAGATAATGTTAATACACCCTTTACCAATACAGGTAAATTCACTTCCAATATACTTCAGTGGGAGAAAATGTTAAGAACTTTGTTGATAAACCTTTTACAGATACAAATACCATTATTTTATTCTGGGAGAACATATTGAGGTCTCCATAAGTTTTTAATTATAATAGACTAAAAATCTATATGATTTTTAAGATTAATATTTTACAGTTAGGGATCATAGATTAATTCTAACCAGGATGCTTGCAGGATCCTGCTAGCCAGCTGCAAGCCTTTTTCTAAGGCTGATGCCATAAAATATGTCATCTTAATGATAAAAGAAACAGTAGCAATGATTANGTCAGAGAAAATGTTAAAAACTTTGTTAATACACCCTTTACAGATACAGGTAAAGTCCTCACTCCCCAAAATATCTCTGTCAGAGAAAATGTTAAACACTTTGTTAGTACACCCTTTAAAGATACAGGTAAAAGTCCTCACCCCCCAAAATATCTCTGTCAGAGAAAATGTTAAAAACTTTGTTAATACACCCTTTAAAGATACAGGTAAAAGTCCTCACCCCCCAAAATATCTCTGTCAGAGAAAATGTTAAAAACTTTGTTAATACACCCTTTACAGATACAGGTAAAAGTCCTCACCCCCCAAAATATCTCTGTCAGAGAAAATGTTAAAAACTTTGTTAATACACCCTTTACAGATACAGGTAACCCCCAATATACTTCAGAGATCATGTTAATACACATTTTACCAATACAGGTAAATTCACTCCCAATATACTTCAGTGGGAGAAAATGTTAAGGACTTTGTTGATAAACCTTTTACAGATGCAAATACCATTACTATTCTGGGAGAAAATATGGAGGTCTCCATAAGTTTTTAATTATAATAGACTAAAAATCTATATGATTTTTAAGATTAATATTTTACAGTTACTTATTATTATGGTTGATTATCACCAGATTTTGTGTATAGCTGAACAAAAGTAAACAGTTATACAAATGTAGCGGCCATCTTTTCCCAGTTACGTCTTGACAGATTTATGGGCCCCCGGGCAAAGTAGTGCACTGGGGCTCATACCTACACAACCATTCACAGGAATAAAACTGTAAATGTCGATACAATAAAGCATCTATTTATTGTATTGTTACTTCCATGGAAATCAGTGTTTAAACATTCAAAAACATACACAGATTAACATTGGGCCCTATGCTCATAGGGCCCCCGGGAAACTGCCCAGTGTGTCCATGCGTTAATACAGCACTGTTTTTTCCACACTATAAGTAATGTATAATAAAGTTGTTTTCTTTGTAAACAGGTTGGAATAGCAGAGATCTACAGTCAGATGTGGGTCAGGAATGGTTTACAGATCAAAGGTCAAGCTATGACCTACATACAGTGTCATTTCTGTTACTCTATGGTGGATGCTGATCTATATTTAATGCAGGTAATTTCAGGTCTAAGTTCAACATTATTTTGACCTTAATTATGTAAGTAATTTTTATTTAAAGTCGGAAGCATATATATATATACAAATACAACATAGAACATGAGCTCTTTAGAGCTCTTTAACCGACTTGATATTTTAAAAACAGAACAATTGACAAACAGCAAGGCAGCACATGGTTAAGCATACATAAAATCATAGGTATAGAGAGACACATAGCATAAATAAAATACATGCATAAATAACAGCACAAAGGTGAGCACAGTACATACAAAATAATACATTTAAAGCAAGTACTTAAAAAATAGCACATTTAAAGCAATAAAAGCGACTTCATAATTTAAAAATGGAAATAACAAAGCAGCACCTGGTTAAAAATAATTAAATAGCACAAAGCAGTATAGTTATAGTTTTACATACATACACAAATCATAAAAGACAGTCTCATAGCATAAATAAAACATAATACACCTTGGATTGACTTTGATTAGTACATGTGTATTTTAGGGTATATAAATTTGATTTAGGGATATTGTTTTTGTGTGCTTGACTCGAGTGTGAGACATTAGAGTTAAAACCCGGGATCAGACCAAACTGAAAAATTGATACTTGTTTTTTTTTTGTATGTTAAGCTTGCAACATTAGGATAAGACAGCAATAACTAGGAAAAAATATGTCTTGTTGGCATGTCTACATGCTGTAACTTACCTACCTCTGTTTAGTGGGATGATCTAGTACAGGCATTAAAACATATGCATCATATTTGTATAATTTGGCCTTAACACATGTTTTCCTATCTTGCAACTGTCATCTACTGTGTAATTGTTACTAAAACATTTTTCAACACTACAATGTGAAGATGTTCAGCCATACATGTTTGTTTATTAGCCACCCATAGTTGTGTTAAATCTTGGTTCTCAGTAGTCTATAATGATATGCTGTATTTATAGGTTTGTGCTTGTAAGCTGGATGCAGATTATTTTGTGAAGACGGTGTTAGAAAGGTAACTTAAATTTTATTTTGATAACAACTTGGCTATGGCGAAGATGAGAGAATAGTGGATGAATTGTGTTAAATGCATATGTTCGAAAATATCAAACCTTCAAAGTGGAGGGGCCCGGGTGGCTCAATGAGTTAAATCGTTGGATCTAACAGCTCATACAAGCCTATCACCAATATGGCATGGGTTCGCAGCCAGCTTTGTAAATTACAAAAAAGGGTGCACTCGACTTGCAGCCGCAAGTGATAAAGTTTACCAGTTGCTTGCCAAGGGTTGGTGGTTCTCTCCGTATACTCTGCCTTCCTCCACCATTAAAACTGGTCGCCATGATATAGCTGAAATATTGCTGAAAGTGGCGTTAAGCACCAAAATTCAAATTCAAAGTGGGATTTGAAAAACAGATTTTTGTTCATTATGTTTTAGAATGTGACATTCAGCCAAAATATATGTTGAGCTATATCCTACTTCTATACTCCATGGTTCACAAAAGATTCCCTTTCCTGGGAAAGATTCAACTCAACCCAGCCATAGAAGCTATATCCTATTTCCATACTCCATGGTTCACATGAGATTCCCTTCCTGGGCAAGATTGTCGTCAGTCAGAACAGCGTGTAGACTGAAATGTCAGATGATCCTGATATGTTAGTTATATAACCCTTAGTTTTCACTTGTCTTCATTTCAATGATATAGAGTTGTTATGTATCCCAGTATTATATTTATGCCTCCATCGCTGTTTTTTCGGGACATATAAGTTTTACCCATGTCAGTATGTGCGTCTGTATGCCATCGGGACATATAAGTTTTACCCATGTCAGTATGTACGTCTGTATGCCATCGGGACATATAAGTTTTACCCATGTCAGTATGTGCGTCTGTATGCCATTGGGACATATAAGTTTTACCCATGTCAGTATGTGCGTCTGTATGCCATCGGGACATAAGTTTTACCCATGTCAGTATCTGCGTCTGTATGCCATTGGGTCATATAAGTTTTACCCATGTCAGTATGTATGTCTCTATGTCTATCCCACATACCAGTCCTGTGTAATATATCTGGAAGTGAAGGCATCTGTGTCATATGGAGTCATTCTTCCTTTTGTTTTTGTTTATTAACTAATTTTCATTTACATTTTCATGTCCCCGCCACTAAGTGGCCGGGATAGTGTTACCCATGTCTGTAATTCCGAAATAAAACAGTTGTGACCACTTTTTTTCGCTATACTTTGAGATATTGACTTGATATTTGATATGTTGGTGTATAATGAAATGTTACAGATCAAGTTTACGTTGCATTCTGGTCCAATGATTTTTGGCTGAGTTATGGCCCTTGGACTTTGAAATTTGGCCAAATATTTAGTTGTCACCACTTTATTTCACTATGATTTGAGATATTGACTTGATTTTTGGTATGAGCCTGTTTAATCATAAGTTAAAGATCAACTTTGAAATTCATTTATTATTCTTAACCTATTACTGAGGGAATTAAAAAAGGGTGACACATTTGCGAGCCTCCTTAATATTCACGGTGGGGACTTTCATGTCGTTCCGACACATCTAGTTTTTTCACTTAAAGTACAAGACTGGTGGATTCTGCTTTTACAGTGTTTTTTTTTTTTAATTACAGATTCCACATAGAAAATTATCTGTCATATTCTACATCACCTCCTCCCATGAATGTTAAACTAGAAGCAGAACAGGAGCTAGCCATGGTGGATGCTGTCTTGTCTTTCTTTAGTACATTACTGGCTGTTAGAACTTACCTAGGTAAATATAGGGACTGTCGTGGTCGTGATCATAGGGTTGTTGGATTTACAACTTTCTGTGCAATCAGTGCCTATCACTACTAAAGTTGTGAGTTCGAATCCCATTCATGACAAGGTTTACTTGATACAACATTAGGTATTAAATTTGTCCGTGACTTGTGACAAGGTTTTCTCTTGGGGCACTCCAGTTTCCTCCACCAATAAAACTGAAAACGGAATATAACTGAATTATTGTTGAAAGTGGCATTAAACTCCATAAAACTTACCCTAGGTCATTTTATATAAAGTAGTCATGGACAATTATAATGAAGATAAGACTATTTTTCCCCTGATTTTGTCTATCCTGTTTGAGCTCTGTGGTTTACTTGCTTCCTAAGACTTTTTTTTAAATTATTTGACTTTCCAGTCTTTTAAATATATCAGAGTATACCTGATGAAGGGTACTCCAGAAATATGTCGCACACCCTAAATTAGATATTTTATTTGTTTATGTCTTTTTTTTTGTCTTTATAGGAATCAAAGAAACAATGTTAACTCGGTTAGAGATGTCCACGTTACTATGTATGGCAGACAGACAACATAGTCAGTTGATGGATCTCATGCCAGAGAAATCAGGAATGACGGGACATGGTAAAGAATTATTTGAACCTACTCTTAAAGAGGTAAGTATGACACGATATGGTGTGTCACATAAGATGATTACCTGTAGGGGGTGGGGATTATAATTGTTCTAATGATGGTTTTAAATTTGTATTTTCTACAAGTTTGCTGTAACTTTAGTGAGTTAGAAGTATTAAAAGTATAAAAAAAAAAAATCAAACTAAATTGTATTTTGTTTTCACCAAAAATATATAGTAAAACTTTGGTAGTTTGAACACCATGGATTGGTCTAACTAAGTTGATAAATCGATAGATATAGCAAATACCTTTAACAAGTTTTTTACTTCTTGTGTTGAAAATCTTAGAAGTGAAAATATGTCAACTTCCACTAATCTTAGTAAACTACTTAACTTTGTTAATAATAAAATATCTCAAAATACACAATTTGCTATACCCCCAGTGAAGATGAATGAATTATTACAGGATCTTTTAAATCTCGACATAAACAAATCAACTGGAACTGACAACATTGGACCTAAGATTCTGAAAGTCAGTGCCCCATTTATTGTGTCTCCCTTAACTTATATCTTCAACAGAATAATAGACAGCGGTATTTATCCCAACATATTAAAAAATGCAAAAGTGTCTCCAATTTTTAAGTCAGGGGAAAAATGTCTCCCTACAAATTACAGACCTATATCCGTACTACCTGTTATATCCAAACTAATTGAAAAACATATCTCAAGACATATGTATCAGTACTTGGCAAAATACAATCTTCTACATGATGCCCAATCTGGTTTTAGATCAAATCATTCCTGTCAAACTGCTTTAGTCAACATCATAGACAGATGGATAGAGAAAATGAATAATGGAAATGTCAATGTAGTTATCCTCTTAGATCTAAAAAAAAGGCCTTTGATGTTGTTGACCATGATATCATGGCTAAGAAACTTGAAATATATGGATTCAATAAAAAAGCTTTAGCTCTGTTTGATTCTTATATGATCGATAGAACACAACAAGTACAAATAGGTAATGCTCTTTCTGATAAGTGTCCAGTAAAATATGGAGTACCTCAAGGCTCAATACTAGGACCTTTATTATTTATTTTATATATAAATGACCTGCCTTTAAGTATCTCAAATTGCAACACTGATATGTATGCTGATGATTCTACAATACACATTTCTGGGAAAAATATTTCAGACATACAAACTTAAGTCCAAGAAGACTTGAATAGAATTGAATTGTGGTGCAAGGATAATAATATGTTTATAAATTGTAATAAAACTAAATGTATGACAGTTGGAACAAAGCAAAAACTTGCATTTCAAAATGAAGAACTATTTTTGACTATTAATTCTGAACATTTGCAACATTCCTCTTGTGAAAAATTACTTGGAATCAAAATTGACTCAAATTTAAATTGGAAAAATCAAATTGATCAAATCTGTTCTAAAATATCATCAAAAATCTACCTTCTTTCAAAAATTAAGAAATATTTAAATCTTGAATCAAGGCAACTTTTTTATTCAGGTTATATTTTGCCTTTAATTGATTATTGCTGTGTTGTTTGGGGAAATTGTTCAAATGAGGGACTAAATCGCATTCTTAAATTGCAAAAAAGAACAGCAATATTGATATTAGACCAAGATCCCATAGCACCATCTGAACCTCTGTTTCAGCAACTTGGATGGATGAGTATTGAACAAAGAATCAAATACCATAAATATCTTCTTGTTTCAAAATGTCTAAAGAATGAAGCACCTGAATATTTAAAAAATAAAATCCAATACTTGTCTGATAAAAATCCTTACTCTCTCCGAAATGTTGTAAGTGAAAAATTACAAATCCCAAAGGCAAAAACTGAACTTTTTAAGAAAACTTTTACATACTCTGGACCAAAGCTATGGAATGAACTTCTGTTTTTGATACGGCAAGCTTCCTCTCATAATGCATTTAAAATAAAAGTTAAAAGTCTCATTTTAAATGATGATGTACCTTAAATTACCATTAAATATTTACTAAATCTTTTTGCATATACTTATTACAATGTATTGCTTCTTGTGTGTAACTTTTGTATAGTGTATTTTACAATGTATGTTGAAATATGTCAATGAGGGCCTCAGGGAAGATTAGTTATTAACTAACTGTGTAACCCTCTATAAATAAAGAATTTATTATTATTATTATTATTATTATTATTATTATTTGAAAGCCCTGTCAATTTTCCTAAGAGTTTTTTTTATTCCCTCCTATATCTCCAACAAGAATGTAATGTATTTGTCCTAATTATGATAAAGAATAGTATTATTTTTCTTTAATTTTTCAACTGAGTATAACACATGTATTAGATAGTTATCTGAAGTGTAGTCTATAGTGGTAAAATTGTATCAATGGTCAAATGCATTTTTATGTATTTTGTTATGAAAATGAAACAAGAAAAATTGACAATATTTGACATGAATTTTGATACAGTATGTTTGTAATTACAGGTAGCTGATTATAAAGCTCCTAATTTAGAATCTAGTGGTGGACTTCAACAGGGAACCTATAAACCTAAAGGTATAATCCATAAAGAATATCGGCAGTTGTGAATGTCGAGACAGACATTATCACTAGTATCACAGAGACTCAGATAGGACAAACTGTGAATACTAGTGACGCACTGTAAATACTAGTGATAATATTTGTTGAGAAATTCAAAATGGACGTCATAATGTGGTTGAAGTCACACTGACCGATAAATTTCAGTATCAGGGTCATTCTGTTGATACTGACAATATCTCTCTGTGAGATCGGGGGGCCGTCGTGACCAATATCGTACGGTAGTTGGATTTACAACTATCTATGCAATCAGTGCCTATCACCACTGATGTTGTGAGTTCGAATCTCGATCAGGGAGAGGTGTACAGCTTTATGTGATAAAGTTTGTCAGTGACTTGCAACAGGTCTGTGGTTTTCTTCGGGTTCTCCGGTTCCCTCCACCAAAAACACTGATCGCCACGATATAACTGAAATATTGTTGAAAGTGGCATAAAATACCATCAAACAACATTTGTAAGATCAAAGGAAAAATGTCCACATTACAGATAAAAATTTATTTTTAACTCATCAAAGGATCATATTAAATATTGTTATAAATTTGTGTCCATGCATTAATTAACAATTAACAATGCTCCCTAGATGAATCCATGTAAACTTCTGGGTCAATCAGATTTTCAAAATGGCTGACATTGAACATTTTTAAAACAAACATAGCATGCATGTTCATTGGATGATACCGTAGTTTGTTTTTGTTTTTGTCAATTTAAAATGTGATATTGCTATTATCGATGGGTGTTTAATTCCAACTTTAGAAATATCTCGGCTAAATTGTGGCATAAACAAATTTTATAAATTAATTTGATATTGCTATGAGAGATCCAATCTTGCTAAAATATAAATGTATCACATTTGTATATCGGGGCAATTGATGTACTTTAAAGAAAAATATTAAGAACACCACTGAGGGTAAACTTAGGGCTGTTCCATTTAAATATACCTGGGAGGGGGGGGGAAATGCCACTTATTTCAGACCCCCCACCAATAGAAAAAAAAATGGCGTCCCCCCTCCCAGGTAGACTTAAATGGAACAGCCCTTATCTGGAGAGGTCTTTCAGTGTTTTCGGCCACTTTAGTCAAGACGATTGTAGTATCAAACCAAAATCATATGAGTTATGTTGTATTCACCTGAGTTATATATATATAAAAAAAATTTCAGGTGAAATTTGGGAAAAAGATTTTGACCCAGTTCATGTAGCTATGAGAGCATTATATAAAAAAGATTTACAATCAGCAATGGATAGATATACAGAATAGTAAGTCTGTTTGTTTTTAAATTCTTTTTCTAATAATATAATAGGCTAGTCTAGTCAGTAGATAATACTTGGCCAACAGACAAAAATTCAACAAGACATTGCCTACAAAATATATCTCATTTCTTTAAAGACAAAGTTCCCAGTTTTGCGTGCAGCAATGAAAATTAGAATTCGCATTATAATAGGTTTTGATTTGGTTACACTTTTTTCTGATATTTCACTCCAGTCAAACATGCCCATGTGGTCACCTCTATTAAGAAGTCACCTGTAATTAAAGGTCACCTTTTCTTGTCCTGTCATAAAAAATTTCATATGAAAAGAACTTCTTTTAAGAGGTCACCTGACTTAAAAGGCCACTTTTTCTTTATCTCATAGATGACCTCTTAATACAGGTTTGATTATACATTTATTTTATTTTTTGTACAATCCATTTCGTGATGTTGGCATGCTGTTGTAAAATATTGGGCTGATCTGCTAAAAGGCAATATATTATTTTGTATATCAAACATAAAACCACAAATATTATTAAGTACACATTACATGTTTATCCCTTTCTAAAATGAACAAATTACAAAAAAAATAATTATTTATCAGGACGATAATATTTTTGGATAAGTGCAGTTTAGGTAGTATGGTCAGGATAACAAACCAATGACAATTATTGAGCAGGAATCAGTTGTATTGAGTTTTGCAACCATATAATTTTTCTTATGTTGTGTTGATAAAAGTTTTGTTTAATTTGTGGAAACTTTTTTCATTTTTTTTTGTAATTTGAACATATAATAGATGGGTGAAAAAAATATTCTATTTTTACTGAAAATTTTCCAAAAAAAGTGCTGATGATCATGAAAAATTGATTTAGAAAGCACACATGTGGAGAGATTTTTTTCTTCTTCTATAACATTTAATTTTAGAGCAGTAAAAGTTACGCAAATAACAGTTAAACCTATCTAAACTGAACCTCATTGGGATCAAGTTTGGTGTTCAGAATAGACAGGCATTCAGTTTAAGAAACAGAATAAGCTATTATTTCCTACATTTAGACTCTATTTAAAGTTTGGTTATACAAGATTCTGGTGTATTCAGGGTTCTATGTAAACAGGTTTCTTTGTAAAATATTTTTTACTGGTAATTTTTCATTTAAGATAATGTTAGATGAAAGTGTAATTGTTTTTTATTTGATTTAAGGGTTAATTACACCTTATATAAGAATGCTGGATTCTGATTGGTTAATAGCCGTGATATTTTTCACAAATTCAGGCCTTGCATTGTGAATTTGCAGAATGTTTACTTCATGTAGGTGTATTTGCATAAGATTTAACTTTTTTTCATGGTATTTGCAAAATAGTATTTGCCGTTTTTACCCTTCACCGAGACGCTTGTAACAAAATTGTAAAACGTTATCATTTGTGCGTTTTATGTAACATCATTCGGTAGAATTAAAAAGATACATCATGTTAGGTCCTGAAAACGAAAAACAAAAGGTATTATTTATTTAGCCAGTGTTCTAAATAATATTCGGTGTAATTAAACAGATATATCATGTTTGGGAGGGGTATTTGCGAAAAATACCAGTTTTGAGACTAAATTTCCCTCGCCACTCGGCTCAGGAAATTTTTCGTCTCGAATGGTATTTTTCGCAAATGCCCCTCCCAAACATGATATATCTGTATAAAATTGATAAGCAATTTCAATTATTTTTTCTTATTTTGAGGTTGGTTTATGGTATTTAACGCTACTTTCAACAATATTTCAGTTTATATATCATGGCGGTCAGTTTTTTTTTGGTGGAGGAAACTGAAATACCTGGAGAAAACCACTGTTATTTTGACCATTTGAAATACTGTAAATTCAGAAATTAATGCGATGTTTTTATTACTGCGAAAAATGCGACAGGATGAACATCGCAATAATTAAAAGTCCCATTTTAATTTTTGCTATTAATATTCTATTACAACATGAATACCAATTGCATTAATTAATCTCGCATTATTGTCGGTTGTCGAAAATTCGCAATAATAAATTCACGCATTCATTTCTGAATTTACAGTAAACAATGCAGTAAAAAGATCTGTTGGTAAAATAATATATTCATATTATGATTTTCCAATTCAGTGTGAAACAAACAGGAAAATTTAGTGGTAAGACATCGCCATGGCCACCATTCAGACAACCAGGGGAGATAAATCCAGAATATAAAGATATGTACTCAATACTACACTGTAGAACTATGCATTCCTTCCTGTTTACAATTTTACATAAGGTAAGGGTTGTACAGTGTAAATGAAGGGTATGGGGGTATATTACCACTGACACAATGGTATGAATTAAAGGGAAGAAATGAAGGGTATGGGGGTATATTATCACTGACACAATGGTATGAATTAAAGGGAAGTAACACTAGATTGATGACTTCTTCAATTTACGGTTACAGAAAGAAGTTGTATATATATATGTAAGACTCAGATCGACGTCCGGACTCAAATCGACGTCCAATCCTCAACTCGGCGTTCAATATGACGTCACTGATGTATACTCCAAAATATGTCACACCCGTTAGGACATGGTTTTGAAACAATGATGGAGAAGGGACAAGTCTAGATTCAGAGTATCGTGATACATTGTACATTCTACTTTAGCGGACCCTAACCCTAATCTTAGCTTAACCTTAACCCTAAACCTAACCCTAACCTTAATCTTAACCTTAACCCTAACCTTAACCTTAAACCTAAACCTAACCCTAAACCTAACTTTAATCCTAAACTACTAACCCTCACCCTAAACCTCACCTTAACCCTAAATAATATTAATGAATGGGAAAATGATTTAAAAACACAAAACAAAACAACAACAGATATAAAAAAAAACACGTGTAATGTAGATATGCGAGTTTGGAAAGGACGCTGATTTGAGAATATTCTAAAATTGGACCGTGATTTGAGATAATGACGTCAATAGACACCGATTTGAGGAATGGACGTCGATCTGAGTCTATCATATATGTTAAGAACCACATTGGTGGTGTAATGGTTAGCATGCTCTCCCCTAGTGCAGTAGATCGTGGATTAGAGCCCTGATCGGGTCAAACCAAAGACTATGAAATTGGTATTTGTTGCTTCTCTGCTAAGCACGCAGCATTAAGGAGAAAAAGCAAAGACTGGTTGGCTCTAAATCGGGATAATGTGTCGAGTTGGGCAACATGTCTGTCCGCAGACTGTTGTTTAAGTGAGCTAGCACTATTAAAATCTAACTAAGCGTGTTGGTCTAGTACAAAGCGGACCTCATCATCCTCTCATTGAAAATTAACTTGTTCTCGCCGTGATATTGCTGAATTGGCATTAAACAACAATCACTCATATATATGTTAAGTGACAATACATATAAAGACGGAAATAATTCTTTCTTAAGTGACTATTAGATAGATCTTACTCTTAGCGTGCAACTGGTATAAAATGCATCTTGATCCAAAAGACAGGATTTCAAAACTATTTGAACTATATTACATAATCACAACAACAAAAAATGTTCATTTTAAAAGTGGGTTAGGTTTGTGGTGTTTAATGCCACTTTCAACAATATTTCAGTTATATCGTGGCGGTCAGTTTTATTGGTGGAGGAAACCTGAGTACCAGGAGAAAACCAATGACCTGCCACAAGTCGCTGACGAATTTTTTCACATAATGCTGTATCGAGTACACCTCACCTGAGTGGGATTAAACCTCACAACTTTAGTGTTGATAGGCACTGATTGCATAGGTAGTTGTAAATCCATCTACCATACGATCACAACCACTATGGCCTACCGTTTTAAAAGTGTAATTTGAAGAATTTCAATGTTCTTTTTAAAAAAAATTCTGTATTTTGGCTTTAAATTAGTTGCAGTGTGGCAATTTTAGAAAATGATCAACAGTCTTTTCTTCCTTTACAAAATACCCCCTCTTCTTTAAATGTATTTCTGATTCAATAAATCTCCTACATGAAGGTGTCAAACCACTAATTCACCAATCAGAGCTTAGAACATTTACAAAAGTAGTCCCTTTTAAAGAAAAAAGTTCCTTTGGTTTTGTTGTATTGTGAAAAATATTGAATGATATGGAATAATTAAAATTGATAATTGAAGTTAAATATATAGGGATTATTTTGGGCCCAAATTTGATGGATTTACTTGTATTTCAATACCTCTATGGAGAATTTGATGCATGACCTATAAATACTGAATTTCCGGGGATGACGGAGCTATTTTTAGAGTATGTCTTTTCCATTGCCTGGCATTTCACTGCAAGACTTTAAACATCCTGTGATATTTTGAAAGAACGTAGAGGAATGGTGTAAGTTTCAGAAAATATATGTTCTCTGAAAGGTTAAACTTAAGATAAAATAGCCAGGTAGGCTAGAAAAAAACACAAATTTAGTAGAAAATGTTAAAGAAATTATGGTATTAGATACAATGTTTTTGTTTCAGGCTTTATCTACAGCTAGTATGCCAGATAGTATCTTATACCATGCTATACATCTACTGGATCTGTCTCTCTGTATGCCTCAACCTGATACCAGTCGCAAGGTAAAATAATACCTATTTGTTTCTTCTATCTTATTGATATAAATATGAAATGTCAAGATTTTATTTGTAGTTTGAGAAAATAAACAGAAATGGCTAAATTTGAACAGACAATAATGGCTAATTTCATTTAAACAGACAAAGTAATGGCTAATTTAAGAAGAGTTTGAAGATACCAAGGGGGAATCGATATATATCGAAGAAGAACAGACAACACAATGGCCAAAAGAAAATGTAGAAAAGGACAAACAACGATCTACAAAACATACACATAAAACTAAAGATTGAGTAACATGAACCCCACTAAAAATCGGGGGTGAACTCAGGTGCTCCGGAAGGGTAAGCAGTTCCCTGTCGTGGTAATCTAGTTACAAACCCGGTGATAAGTCATGAGCATTTAAAATGGTATCACCTTTCTAAGATAAAATGAAAATTAAATGACTGCTTCCTTTAATGTTTCTAGAATTTTTATGAAAAGTTTTTTTTTCAGACAAAAAGTTTCAATGGCTCTGTACATGACAAGGAGTATATGGAATGGTTTTCTGGAAGTAATATTTTACAGAATGCCAAGGAGATCATCAGAGAAGTCTTGGTACCAATACCACTGGATGATACACAATTCTCCCTTTTATCTAGTCTAGAAGAAATGTTCCACTTGGCTCCTAGTTCTTTATCAAGTAAGTGTTGATTTCCAGTATTTTTGCGAAATCTTTAGCAATATAGAGTAGTTGTTAGCAGTATTGACCGAGGTCATGAACACTGCTTATCATTCATCAGTGAAGATCATTGTTTAATATCAAGTATTTCAGCTACATTCTACTTACACACATTACTGATCGGAGCCATAATGGTCGTGATCGTATTGGAGTTGGATTTACAAATACCTGTGCAATTAGTGCCTATTAAGTTGTGAGTTCGAACCCTGTTCATGGCGAGGTGTACTCGATGCAAAATTATGTGATAAAGTTTGTCAGTGACTTGTGACTGGTCTGTGGTTTTCTCTGGGTACTCTGGTTTTCTCCACCAATAAAACTGACTGCCACGATATAGCTAAATTATTGTTGAATGTGGCGTTTAAAATCATAAGGTCCCCTCCCAAATACTGACCACCTGCAATAAGGTTGCACATGACAGATATTTACAGATTTTATATATGATGGAAACTAGTTTACAAACAAAAGATTATCACATAGGTAAAAAGTATGGTGTTTGGTATTGATATATTTGCTGATGTTTTAATAGACATAGGTAAAACAGACTATAAAAGGTTAGATAGGAAAGTTTTAATAGTCTGTTAGGAAAGTTTTTCGTTGAAACGGGTGACCCACAAACACTTTAAAAGAGGACTGCTTGTAAGGAGCTACTGCAAGCATGACTTTTTAGGCAAGGGACATACAGAAACATACAATACTGTTAAAGTTGGTGTTAAACACCAATCAATCAATCAATCAATCAGAAACATGCCAAAAAGTATTCTACATTACATTCTACATTCTAACTTTAACACTATATATAAAAACATATCGATGGTGTAATGGTTAGTGTGCTCTCCTCAATTGTGGTACATCGTGGGTTCGAGCCCAGTCTGGTCAAACAAAAGACTTTAAAATTAGTATTTGTTGCTTCTCTGCTAAGCATGCAGCATAAAAGAGAAAGAGCAAAGACTGGTCTGTTTGGAATCAGAATAATGTGTCAGAGTGGAGCGACATGTCTACCCGCGGACTGTTGTTTCCGTGAGCTAGCACTATTAAAATCCAACTCAGTGTGTTGGTCTGGAACAAAGCGGACCTCATCATCATCTCACTGAAAATTTATTTCTTCTCGCCATGATATAGCTGAAAAATTGCTGAATTGGCATTAAAACAACAATCACTCACTCACTCACTCAGATGAAAAGATTATTGGACACACTGACAAATAAATGAATATAAAAAGACAAAAGAAATTAATTTCTTTCTATAATATATGTCTAATAATGAGATACAATAGTCTCCCTCTTATAAGTCCACTCTCACCAAAGGACACCTCTCTTATCAGGTCAGGTTTCAGAGGCACTGAGAAAGTAAAATACTACTAAATTGCTCCCCCCTCTAAAGACATCCCACACCTCTTATAAGGCCATTCTCACCAAAGGACACCTCTCTTATCAGTTCAGGTTTCAGATGCACTGAGAAAGTAAAATACTACTAAATTGCTCCCCCCTCTAAAGACAGCCCACCCCTCTTATAAGGCCACTGTCACCAAAGGACACCTCTCTTATCAGACCAGATTTCAGATGCTCTGCAATAGTAAACTACTACTAAATTGCCCCCCCTCTAAAGACAGGCCACCCCTCTTATAAGGCCACTTTTCACTTCAGAAGTGGTGGTCTTGTAAGATAGGGAGTACTGTATTACTTTTACTGTATACGACTTTGTACACTTTTCTACAAATTGTTACTATCTTATAAGAGGGTCTATGATGAATCAGTGATATTCCATGTTTGTTAGACCTTTTGACCTAGTATATGTGAATATCGGTGGGAATATATATAGTACTAATACAGTCAAACCTGTATATAAAGGCCACTGAAGGAAACCTGATGATATGTACTTTATGAACAGTTGCCCTTTATATGCAGGTTAAAATTATATGCACTATTCATTCACTGGAGAAAATGAAACTGTTCTTTATAGGCAGTGGTTTGTTATATACTGGTGTCCTTTAAAGCAGGTTTGACTGTAATTTTACACACTTCTACAGTTGTCTTGTTTCTATTTATTTCAGTTTCCGGTGGTCCTATAACTGCAGCTCACTCAGGACAGATCCCAGTAGTAAATCCCGTCCCGGTACCAACAGAGATTGAGTTTGACAACGATCCTTTCCCTCTGGTTCCCATTCATAATTTACCTGGTCCGACTAGTGTCAAGCATGACTCACCTCAGTTTGAAAATAAAGGTGTCGAAACAGAAAAAGCTCAGCATACTATCCTGCCAATTAATGAGAGTATAATATCGTTATTGTTTAAACTTCATGCAAAATTATCAGGAAAGGAAGGACAATATGTACCTCTGTCAAGGTCAAACCGATCAATCAGTGATGCACCGATTGGTGATGGAGCTCATTTTGTTGGTAGAGTTTTAGATAAGTTGTCACATCAGAGTACAAGCTGTGCCAGAACCATTGAAGAGCTGTATAGTGTGACGAGTCCCAAAAAAGAATGTAAAAAAGACGACACAAAGGATGACGAAAGGTTGGTTCTTCTTATTAAATATTAGTTTTCAATATGCATTACAATACTTTTGCGTATAAAGGCACTTTAAAAACACAACCACCACCCATAAATTTGAAGTATTTTTCTGACTACTATGTATAGTTTCATTGATTCTTGAAAAACCAACTTTTACAAAATTTTGTCATTTTATTCCCCTTGTAAAGCAGTGTATATGAGATTCTAGGGTCTCTTTTTGAAAATTATATTTTTCTGAAAATCCTTACAAATGAGGCCCAGGTTGATACCTCAGGTGACATCCATAATTCTGCCATGCTGTTAATATCTCGGATGTGCATGTGCAAACTCCTGAGATATTCTGGGTTTATTTTATGAATTTTTCAGCCGATTTATACATATTATGCAAATTAGGCATATTTTGATAACCACTCAGAAAACCACTGAATCAACTTCATCAGAATATTGCAGGGATGTTCCTTGGGTTGTGCCCTTTCAGATTGCAAGATGGCTGCTATTACTTAAAATAGAAATGTCACTTAATGACCATTATTGCTGTATTGTAAGTCATATTGAAATCAGATTTAAACTTTAGATGCATAACACCGAGTAGTTCATAATATCTTTTGTAAATATTTCATTCAGTCCATTTATACTATTTACGGGTGTGCAAATTAACCTTATTTTAAAATTGCATTTAAATCTTCATAAACTTTCACATTAAAATCCACTTAACCAAATTAATCCACACTTGGATGGTGTCTTTTCAAAATTGTGTCCGACTGCACTGCTCTTAATTCAAGATGGCTGCCACTATTAAAAATAAGTAGTTTAAGATAGCTTCTGTGTTTTTAGCTCACCTGACCCAAAGGGTCATGTGAGCTATTGCCATCACTTTTCGTCCGTCGTCTGTCGTCCGTCGTCCGTTCGTCAACATCTCACATTTTAATCTTCTCCTCAGAAACTACTGGGCCAATTGCAACCAAACTTTGGTGGAATGGTCCTTGGATGCCCCCCTTCCAAAATTGTGTCCGGTGTTCCCGACTTCAAACCAAGATGGCCACCAAGCTAAAAATAGAAAAAAGGGGGGATGAAATTTCAATTGTCTATTGCTTCTGAAGTATAAGTTAAAATGAGCTCAAATTTCAACTGCAGCTACATGGCAATGTGTAGTTTAACATATATTTGGGGTTTTTCTGTGCAATTTTTCTTTCAGCCGATTTCTACTGATTATGCAAATTAGGCATATTTTGTACATTTTGTCCTTTATTTCAAAAACTATGAGAGATAGATGTTAAATTCAAGCTGCATACATGTTCAGCATGTCAAGTTCTACCTACCCTGCAATTTTGAAGTAAATC
>MJUT01013604.1:448176-464777 GCA_002080005.1 Gigantidas platifrons
CTCCACTCTGACACATTATCCTTATTCTGAGTCAACCAGTCTTTGTGTTTGCTCACTGCCCATGGGTAGACATGTCACTCCACTCTGACACATTATCCTTATTCTGAGTCAACCAGTCTTTGTGTTTGCTCACTGCCCATGGGTAGACATGTCGCTCCACTCTGACACATTATCCTTATTCTGAGTCAACCAGTCTTTGTGTTTGCTCACTGCCCATGGGTAGACATGTCACTCCACTCTGACACATTATCCTTATTCTGAGTCAACCAGTCTTTGCTCTTGCTCTTTAATGTATCAGAGAAGCAGCAAATACCAATTAAATGATCTTTGAGGGCTCCAATCCATTAACTACCTCACTCAAGGAGAGCATGTTAACATTACCCCAGTCTGATCAATATTGATCATACTGCATTCCAAGGAAAGATAACCTACTCACAAGGATTCATATTGCTGAGGAAGGGGGTCAGGGTTATGGTGTTTGATGCCACTTTCAACAATATTTCAGTTATATCGTGGTGGTCAGCTTTATTGGTGGACGAAACCGGATTACCCGGAGAAAGCCACCCACCTACTGCAAGTCACTGACAAACTTTATCACATAATGTTGTATCGAGAACACCTCGCCTGAGCGGGATTTGAACTCACAACATAAGTGAGTGAGTGATTGTTGTTTAATGCCAACTCAGCAATTTTTCAGCTATATGATGACGAGAGAAATTAATTTTCAATGAGATGATGATGAGGTCTGCTTTGTTCTAGACCAACACGCTGAGTTGAATTTTTATAGTGTTTACTAGGGCCTAGGTGGCTCAATGAGTTGGGTAGTTGGATTACCTAACAACTCGTACAAGCCTATCGCCAATACGGCGTGAGTTCGCACCAATTTTGTAAATTACAAAAAAGGGTACACTCGACTCGCAGCTGCAAGTGATAAAGTTTACCAGTTGCTTGCCCATGGTCGGTGGTTCTCCGGCTTCTTTCACCACTAAAGCTGGTCGCCATGATATAGCTGAAATATTGCTGAAAGTGGCATTAAGCACAATACATCAAATCAAATAGTATTTGCTCACTGAAACAACAGCCCATGGGTAGACATATCGCTCCACTCAGACACATTATCCTGATTCTGAGCCCACCAGTCTTTGCTCTAACTCTTTAATGCTGCATGTGTATCAGAGAAGCAGCAGATACCAATTAAATTATCTTTGGTTTAAACCAATAAGGGCTCCAATCCATTAACTACCTCACTCCAGGAGAGCATGTTAACATTACCCCAGTCTGATCAATATTGATCATACTGCATTCCAAGGAAAGATAACCTACTCGCAAGGATTGATATTGCCGAGGAAGGGGTCAGGGTTATGGTGTTTAATGCCACTTTCAACAATATTTCAGTTATATCGTGACGGTCAGGTTTATTGGTGGAGGAAACTGGAGTACTCGGAGAAAACCACCGACCTGCGGCAAGTCACTGACAAATTTTATCATGTAATGTTGTATCGAGTACACCTCGCCTGAGCAGGATTCGAACTCAGAACATAAGTGGTGATAGGCACTGATTGCATAGGTAGTTATAAATCCAACAACCATATGATCATGACGACGATTGCCTCTTGCCGAGGAAGAAAATCTAAGATCAAAAGAAATATAAAATATTATAATTAAATTGTTGACATGGATGTAAATATGGTACACTATTTTCTGTCTCAGTGTCTGTTCAATTTATAAGATGTTTTGTACTATCAAAGATAAATAATATTAAGAAATAGAGTTGTTGTATCTAGTGGACATCACCACATGTAGAAGTTGAACTCATAACCTTAGTGACGATAAGTATTGATTGCATACATAAGTGGATATAAATCTAACTACCATAGAACCATGGCCAGGATTGTCACTGTATTTACTATGTAATGAACTCCAGATATAAATGTTTTCATTGTTACACTTCCAGTGTGACACTCTACCACCCAAAAGTATCTATCACATGTATCTTGGCCTTTCGCTTGCTATCTTTACATTTACCACTTCCAATGTATAGCTGTCCTGTGTGGCTGATGGACAGAGAGTAAGGTAGCTCAACTCCCACCTTTCCAGTTTTATAGTATGTTAAGATGCCGCCATCACTGCTTAATATGTGTATGATATGGTCATACATATCAGCTACAACAAATTTATCTGCAGGTGTAGTTACAATGTCATACGGGCAAAACAGTTTGTTTTCATTATTTACATCTGGGTGTCCTGTATATATGTTTTTGACGCCTCCTTCTTGATCCAAAACAATAATTCTCCCCTGAATATTCTTAGATAGCCAGTCGATAACACCGATATTATTTCTGCTGTTACTAGCGATACGTGTAGGTAGAGAAAATAAAAGTTTCCTATTTCCGTCAAATTGGAAGAATTTCTTTTCCCTTCCTGTATGATCCATTATTATAACCTGTCTGCGTCCTGTGACTGGGAAGTATGGTCCTTGGTCTATAGCCCCAACTATAACTTTATTATCATGTGTCACGTGGAGAGCTGTTGGTAGTAATGGTGATACATCATATAAAGAATCCATTAATTCTAGTTTACCAGATGGTATGACTTGGATTGTTGATGTATCAACAGTGGAGAGAAGTAGGTCTTCAGAGCTTGTAAGTGCCATATTATGAATGCTCACTTTTATAGTAGATATTACATGCAGTGTTTCCCCCACTGGAGTAACTTTCTGTAAATGTTGATTATTGCCATCATTTATCCAGAGAGTACCATCACGGCAGTTTAAAATGTTATAGACATCACCTATGTCTGTTGTAAATTGTTTGACCACTTCAAGCTTTGTCTGGTAGTTCAGAGGAGTAGCTTTCACCAAGTTGCCATGCAGAGATGGAAACTTTGATATATCCCCCGATACAAACTTTGGGACTTGGGGAAGGTTGTTGTTCATTGGTTTAATGTCTGTTTCCAATGATTTCAGGAATGTATCGGAGACACAAAGCATGTCTTTAAGATCACGTGACTGAGTTATGTCTTTTATCTTGTCATTTTGTTCCAGTAATGTCTTTTGATTTTTGTTCACCTTATTTGTTTCTTCGTCAATAGATTTGGACACATCTGTCCATTGCTGATCCAGTTCACTTAAAAGTTTATTGACATGTGCATTAATTGCAGCTGATAAAGCTTTCTCAAAATCCAGAATTTCTTTTCTTGTCTTCTTAAATTGTGTATGTTCTTGGAGTTTTATTTTCACAAGGTTTTCCCCACCTCTGATCTGTAATTGGATTTTGTGGTCAATATTTTTCTGTCCATTTCTTATTTTCTCATCTCTAATTTGGTATCCATCACTGATTTCAATTAAGTCGTGCTGCTTGTTGTGAGTTTTAGCTATACATATAAGACATACAAGTTCGTCACATGTGTTACAGTATAAACAAGACTTTTGTCCTGTATGTACCCCACACTTCAGCTGGGTAAAGTCCAGTTTAGGTTTAGACTGGTGTTGATGGATATCTTTGATGTCAGTGATAATATGGTCCTTGGCAAATGGAAACTTTGGATGAACCTTATCTCTACATCTCTGGCACATCAACAGTCCACAATCCAAACATTTCCATTTAATTTTTGGATCATTTTCACATAATTGACAGACTAAAGCAGTCTGTCCTTTTATAGATTTTGAGGATGCCATTTTGTCAACTTCTTTAACTTCCTCTTTTTTCCCAGGTAATGATATTTAATTATATTTTTAGACTTAAGCTTATAAATAGATCAGTAAGTCATATGTTTACCTTTAACATGTTGTAATATAGATAAGTACAAAAAATGTACTTGTTAATAGTTGATGGGACAGGAAAATTATTAAAACATTTAATTTTTGAAATTTCCTTTGACAAAATACAATGCAATTTTTGTTGTTGAAAAGAGGTGAAATATACTGTTCTTATAATTAATAAACCATAAATAATTTAAAAATTTCGTGTTTATCTTATTTTTCTGCAGTAAAACTGTGCCTGTCATAGTCACTATCATATGGTAGTTTAATCTACAATCAGTTCATATCATCACTTTAGAGTTGTGAGTGTGATTCCCCCTGTTACAATCAGTTCATATCATCACTTTAGAGTTGTGAGTTTGATTCCCCTCTGTTACAATCAGTTCATATCATCACTTTAGAGTTGTTAGTGTGATTCTCCTCTGTTACAATCAGTTCATATCATCACTTGAGTTGTGAGTGTGATTCCCCTCTGTTACAATCAGTTCATATCATCACTTTAGAGTTGTGAGTGTGATTCCCTACTGTTACAATCAGTTCATATCATCACTTTAGAGTTGTGAGTGTGATTCCCCTCTCTTACAATCAGTTCATATCATCACTTTAGAGTTGTGAGTGTGATTCCCCTCTGTTACAATCAGTTCATATCATCACTTTAGAGTTATGAGTTTGATTCCCCCTGTTACAATCAGCTCATATCATCACTTTAGAGTTGTGAGTGTAATTCCCCCTGTTACAATCAGTTCACATTATCACTTTAGAGTTGTGAGTGTGATTCCGCTCTGTTACAATCAGTTCATATCATCACTTTAGAGTTGTGAGTGTGATTCCCCCTGTTACAATCAGTTCATATCATCACTTTAGAGTTATGAGTGTGATTCTCCTCTGTTACAATCAGTTCATATCATCACTTGAGTTGTGAGTTTGATTCCCCTGTGTTACAATCAGTTCATATCATCACTTTAGAGTTATGAGTGTGATTCCCCCTGTTACAATCAGTTCATATCATCACTTTAGAGTTGTGGGTGTGATTCCCCCCTGTTACAATCAGTTCATATCATCACTTTAGAGTTGTGAGTGTTATTCCCCCTGTTACAATCAGTTCATATCACCACTTTAGAGTTATGAGTGTGATTCCCCCCTGTTACAATCAGTTCATATCATCACTTTAGAGTTGTGAGTGTGATTCCCCCCTGTTACAATCAGTTCATATCATCACTTTAGAGTTGTGAGTGTGATTCCCCCCTGTTACAATCAGTTCATATCATCACTTTAAGAGTTGTGAGTGTCATTCCCCCCTGTTACAATCAGTTCATATCATCATTTTAGAGTTGTGAGTTTGATTCCCCTCTGTTACAATCAGTTCATATCATCACTTTAGAGTTGTGAGTGTGATTCCCCCCTGTTACAATCAGTTCATATCATCATTTTAGAGTTGTGAGTTTGATTCCCCCCTGTTACAATCAGTTCATATCATTACTTTAGAGTTGTGAGTTTGATTCCCCCTGTTACAATCAGTTCATATCATCATTTTAGAGTTGTGAGTTTGATTCCCGCCTGTTACAAGGTGTATACTTATGCTATTTTTATGTGATTTTTTTTTAATGACATGCAATAGATTTATCATCTCTGGGTACTCAGGTTTTCTCTATCAATAAAACTGACCACCAAAATTTAACTGATAATTCAGGTGTACATGCTACTTTTTCCTGCCTAAGATGGTCTTTGTTACTTCACGATTTTAAAGAGTGTTGTGTAAGATATTCATGAAAATTGTTCAGATTTTAATAAAAATAGGGAAGAACTGGTAGACTTGAAAAATATTGAAATCCCTGCGATATGTTGTCAACAGTGGTGTTAAACAACAATAACACAAACCTTAACCCAACACTAATTTTTTTTAAACTTTTTCAAAGTCTTGAAGCAAATAATATTTCAAACGGTAGCATAGCATCTATCTTATTTTCCTTCAAAATATTTGAATATAGAAATGTAATATATAATATAACTAAACGAAGTACACATATAAAGGATTAAACTCGTGGGTGGAATTTGTTCCGCCCACAAGTTTAATCCTTAGTGCGTATTCTGTCATGAGTGGTCTTATTTTGATATTCAAAATGTATGATTTAGTTATACTGTTTATTATATAGACTTCCAAAATTTGTTATATATTATTTTTTTATTTATATATTTCATTCCACGCATATGAATCTACGAGCCATGTTAGTGTGTAATCAATAAGTCATTACATGCTAACAAGTTTTACCGCTCCGCTGAAAAAAGTTGGAAATTTAAGTGAAGGACGAGTTTCTAAGTTTTAAAAACGTGAAATCCTACTTGTCACATTTACAACAATACACAAAAATAATTAAAATGCCTACCTTGCAAACTTATTTTAGGTAAATTTGATAAAAATTGAAGCGTACACACGCCAAGGAATGTCTGATCTTTTATGTTTTA
The DNA here is from genome assembly GCA_002080005.1 of Gigantidas platifrons. Taxonomy (NCBI): domain Eukaryota; kingdom Metazoa; phylum Mollusca; class Bivalvia; order Mytilida; family Modiolidae; genus Gigantidas; species Gigantidas platifrons. The sequence goes on from MJUT01013604.1 coordinate 454,400, forward strand.
AAATGGAAGTCATCATATGACGTCATGTTGTTTTTGTGACATAGTCATCAACAACATTTAGCGGAATTTTAATTTGTGTTATACTAGTGACATGATTCGATTTAGAATAAATAAGTGTTTGATTTTAATGTATAAATAAAATGAAACAATGCAAGTAATTTATAAAAGTACTACAACTTTATTTTTATCAGTTTAATCGTTTCAGTTTACAATCGTGTGTGTATTCACCGTAACACAAGAAGGGACATAACCGATAACACACTTTTAGTTTTGTAAGAGTAGTTCCGTCGGGAAAAAACTAATATCTCATATGTGAGGTAACGGAATTTATTTCACGGATAAAATCCCCATAAATCACACCTATCTATATAATAAATACCCATTACATACTTAGTGTGTTGGTACAAGACGTTGTATCAGGTCGAGTCTGTTGTGTGAATTAGTATCAGCGATAGCGATGAGTTGTTGTGCAGTTAGTTCACACAACAGGCAAGACCTGATATACAGTTTTGTACCAACACTATGTATGTAATCAGTTTATCTAACATTTCAATAAAAACGAATTTTAAACAAATAACATGGGTTGAATTAAAATTTGTACAATACTCTCGGGGAGACTACATTTTGTTCATGACGTCACATTATTTTTTCCGTTAATTCATCAATGTCAGGTTAGTGTGTTTTGTCTCACATTCTAATGATATGTTGTCATATCAAAGTAGTTCGGCAGAGAACATCTCGTGCAACGTTGCACCATTCTTTTATCACCAGTGTGGTGATACAACATCTTGTATCAGACAGGCTACTTCCATTAAATTCAAAGGAAAATGTACATAATGTTAGATAAGATCTTATATTTTTATATGCCCGTCTCAAGACATTGTATTATGTGATTGGGTATGGCGGGACGCGTTTCCACATAACTTTAGTTCTGTATATCGGATCTTTACCAAACTTGGCCACATGATTCCACTGTGGAAGGGGAAGAAACTTATTTATCTTGGGGTCATTAGGTCAAAGGTCAAGGTCACCGTTACTATAAATATAATTTTTGACAACAGGGTCGTTTCCGCACGATAACTTTAGTTCTGTATATTGGATCTTTACCAAACTTGGCCACATGATTCCCCTGTGGAAGGGAAAGAACCCTATTTATTTTGGGGTCATTAGGTCAAAGGTCAAGGTCACCAATACTATAAATATAATTTTTGACAACAGGGTCGTTTCTGCACGATAACTTTATTTCTGTATATTGGATCTTTACCAAACTTGGCCACATGATTCCCCTGTGAAATGGAAGAACCCTATTTATTTTGGGGTCATTAGGTCAAAGGTCAAGGTCACCATTACTATAAATATAATTTTTGACAACAGTGTCGTTTCTGCACGATAACTTTAGTATTGTATGTTTGATCTTGACCAAACTTGGCCACATGATTCCCCTATGGAAGGGGAAGAACCCTATTTATAATGGGGTCATTAGGTCAAAGGTCAAGGTCACCATTACTATAAATATAATTTTTGAAAACAGGGTCGTTTCCGCACGATAACTTTAGTTCTGTATATTGGATCTTGACCAAATTTGCCACATGATTCCCCTGTGGAAGGGGAAAAATCCTATTTATATAGACGGGTGTATTTTGTGATGCACACATTTCTTGTTTATATATTCCTTTAAGTTGTGTCATAGATCATTTCTTTATAGACCGCAGCATGCAGCCATTGGCATGTAAATAATAAAACTCACTAAGACTGGATTTTTAGATCACCTTGCCAAAGGCAATGTGAACTTTTGCCATCACTTGGTGTCCGTCGTCCGTTAACTTTTCACATTTTAATCTTCTCCTCTAAAACCCCTTAGCCAAGTGAAATGAAACTTGGTAGGAAGTATCTATGAATGGTTCTTTATACAGATTGCTCATTTCGTCCTGATCCGTTATCAAACATGGCTGCCACAGGCAATTATTGTTTCTGATTGGTTGATTTCTAAAAAAATCATCTTCTCTGACACCACATGCCCAAATGAACCGAAACTTGGTAGGAAGCATCTATGGAAGGTGCTTATTTCGGCTCGATTCATTAAAAAACATGGCCACTACAGGCAATTCTTGTTTCTGACTGGTTGATTTCTAAAAAAGTCTTCTCTGAAACCGAGTAGCCAAATGAACAGCAATTTGGTAGTAAGCACCTATGGAAGGTTCTGTATAAAGTTTCCTCAAAACAGAATAAAAGATGAGTGACACAGACTCAGCCCACTGAGCCTCTAGTTTCCCAATTTCATGGGGGGAAATTCCCAATAACGTGGCGATAAAATTATTTGTAAAAATTGTTAATGAAAGTTTTTTCAAATGAAATTAAAAGTCAAACATTTTTCAGTCGAAGATCGTCGATCTTTTGCACTTCTGGTTACCGTTTATTTTGATTGTGCAAGTGAAATACTACTAGTGCAGTATATTGGGTTGATTTGTTGAAAGTGGCATGTAACGGACTGCTCAGTTAACATCAGAAAAATGAAAGCGGAAATTGTAGTATTTGTAATAAATTTTATTTTAAAGATGTTTATTGAAATAAATTTTGTATAAAAATAATGAATATGTCCTGTGATTTACATTGTTAGTTCACCTGGACTAAAGTTCCAGGTGAACTATTGCCATCACTTTGCGTCCGTCGTCTGTAAGCTTTTCATATTTCAAGCTTCTTCTCTGAAACCAGTGGGCAATGTTCCTTGCATGGTCCTCTACAAAGTTTCTGTTTTTCGTTCCAGTCGGATATTCAACATGGCTGCCTGCAGGGCCAATAATATGCTCTGATTGGCTGAAATTTCAAAGATCTTCTTCTCTGAAACTAATGAACTGACTAAACCCAAACTGTAAATGAATGATTATTGGAATGTCCTTTACCAAGTTTCTGTTTTTTGTGCTGATCGGAAATCCAAGATGGCCACCACTGCAGGACATAGATTAAAATTGGACCCTATGGGAAAATGTTAAAATGCCTTCTTCTCAGAAACGACAAATATGATTAACGCCAAACTGTACATGAATGTTCATTGGATGGTCCTCTACAAACTTTAGGTTTTCTGTTCCGATATAAAATGGAAGATGGTGGCTACAGCAGGACTTAGTTTAACATTGGACCCTATGGGAAAAGTGTCTCAAAATGCTTCCTCTCTGAAACCACTTGGACAATTTAGATCAAACTGCCCAAGAATGATCATTGGAAGGTCCTCTACAAAATTTAAGTTTTTTATGCCGATCGGAAATCCAAGATGGCCACCACTGCAGGACATAGATTAACATTGGACACTATGGGAAAATTTTCAAATGCCTTCTTCTCAGAAACTACAAATGTGATTAAAGCCAAACTTTAGGTGTTTTGTTCCGATATGAAATTCAAAATGGCAGCTACAGCAGGACTTAGTTTAACATTGGACCCTATGGGAAAAATGTTTCAAAACGGTTCTTCTCTGAAACCACATGGACAATTAAAACCAAACTGCTTAGGAATGATCATTGGAAGGTCCTCTACAAATCGTCTGTTTTTTATGCCGATCGGAAATCCAAGATGGCCACCACCGCAGGACATAGATTAACATTGGACCCTATGGGAAAATGTTCAAATGCCTTCTTCTCAGAAACGACAAATATGATTAAAGCCAAACTGTACATGAATGTTCATTGGATGGTCCTCTACAAACTTTAGGTTTTTTGTTCCGATATAAAATGGAAGATGGCGGCTACAGCAGGACTTAGTTTAACATTGGACCCTATGGGAAAAGTGTCTCAAAATGCTTCCTCTCTGAAACCACTTGGACAATTTAGATCAAACTGCCCAAGAATGATCATTGGAATGTCCTCTACAAAATTTAAGTTTTTTATGCCGATCGGAAATCCAAGATGGCCGCCACTGCAGGACATAGATTAACATTGGACACTATGGGAAAATTTTCAAATGCCTTCTTCTCAGAAACTACAAATATGATTAAAGCCAAACTTTAGGTGTTTTGTTCCAATATGAAATTCAAAATGGCAGCTACGGCAGGACTTAGTTTAACATTGGACCCTATTGGAAAAATGTTTCAAAACGGTTCTTCTCTGAAACCACTTGGACAATTTAAATCAACCTGTTCAAGAATGATCATTGGAAGGTCCTCTACAAAATTTAAGTTTTTTATGCCGATTGGAAATCCAAGATGGCCACCACTGCAGGACATAGATTAATATTGGACCCTATGGGAAAACGTTCAAATGCCTTCTTCTCAGAAACTACAAATATGATTAAAGCCAAACTGTACATGAATGTTCATTGGATGGTCCTCTACAAATTTTTTGTTTTTTGTTCCGATATGAATTTCAAAATGGCGGCTACGGCAGGACTTAGTTTAACTTTGGACCCTATGGGAAAAATGTTTCAAATTGCTTCTTCTCTTAAACCACATGGACAATTGAAACCAAACTTCCCAGGAATAATCATTTGAAGGTCCTCTAAAAAGTATGGGTATTTTATGCCGATCCAAAATTCAAGATGGCTGCCACCACAGGTTATAGTATTACCACAGGACCATATGGGGAAAATACAGAAATATGTTCTTCTCTGAAGCTATTGCACTGATTGAACCTAAACTGTGCATCAATCATTGGAAGGTCCTTTACAAACTGTGTTTTTATGTTGATCGGAATTCCAAGATGACAACCACTGCAGGACATAGTTTTTGCATAGGACCAATTGGTTCTTTTTATTACTAGGTGAAAGATACAGGCTCTTGAGAGCCTCTGGTTTTATATCTGGTCGATTGACTGGCAATTAAAAAAAGAAACAATCGATGAAGCAGAATACGTGAATATGCCTAATTGGGTTTTTAAGTTATATATAAAAATGTCACGATCCTGCATAATTTTAAGCACTATGTTAAAAAAGTTTTTACTACCCGAGACCAATGAGGTTGATGACATTAATAAAGCTAATCGTAATGAAACTGTTTATGCTTCTGACACTCTACCGGTCACTGATACTAGTACTGATACACCCTGTCCCTCAGGGGTGCATAGTAATGGTCCAACAGCTCTTTAGTCCGACAGTTCGATGGTCCGACAGTTTGATGGTCCAACAGTTTGATAGTCCGACAGTTTGATAGTCCGACGGTTTGATAGTCCGACAAATTTAATAGTTCATGTATATATTCTGAAAATTTTTGGAAGGGTCTGTGCATTTAGGGGAGGGGGTGTGCGAATTTGGAGGGAAATACAATTCTGACGCCAAAATCAGTCTAGATTTTATTTTTAAAAATTAAAAGGAGGGGGAGTTCACATCTCTTGCATCCTTACTCCTGTGTACGGGCCTGGTATTGTGAATTTTGATTAACATTTTCTTATTTCCATGTAACAGTAAGATCGTACAACCCTAGAATAAACTTTTTTTTTCGTGTTATGGGTTCGTCAATGGCAATGTATTCCCAAAAATAGTCTTCCATGAAAAGCAATATTTTTATGTCCTGCCAACATTGTTGGGGGACATTTAAAAAGGTGATACCAAATTTAGTGTGTACGACATACGCATGTTTCTGGAATATAAGTGATGATTTGACCTATTCCTCAAGAAGACATCGTGAAACCCTGTACGTTCTTGCTAATAGAGGGATGGGATTGAAGAGATCTTTCCAGAAGGATGTAGCGTAATTGGTTGTGGATTTCCGTTGATACTTGCTCGGCAAATAGGACAAATCGTGTCCGTAATCTGGACTTCTGTTGCACTCCTTGAGATACCTGAGGGACCGAGTGGCTCAATGAGTTAGGTCTCTGGATCTAACAACTCATACAAGCCTATCACCAATACGGTGTGGGTTCAAGCCCGGCTTTGTAAATTACAAAAAAGGGCGCACTCGACTCGCAGTCACGTTATCAAGTTTACCAGTTGCTTGCCCATGCATATGGTTGGTGGTTCTCTCCGGATACTCCGGCTTCCTCCACCACTAAAACTTNACAGCTCTTTAGTCCGACAGTTCGATGGTCCGACAGTTTGATGGTCCAACAGTTTGATAGTCCGACAGTTTGATAGTCCGACGGTTTGATAGTCCGACAAATTTAATAGTTCATGTATATATTCTGAAAATTTTTGGAAGGGTCTGTGCATTTAGGGGGGGGGATGTGCGAATGTGGAGGGAAATACAATTCTGATGCCAAAATTAGTCTAGATTTTATTTTTAAGAATTAAAAGGAGGGGGAGTTCACATCTTATGCATCCTTACTCCTGTGTACAGGCCTGGTATTGTGAATTTTGATTAATATTTTCTTATTTCCATGTAACAGTAAGATCGTGCAACCCTAGAATAAACTTTTTTTTCTGGTGTTTATGGGTTTGTCACTGGCAATGTATTCCCGAAAATAGTCTTCCATGAAAAGCAATATTTTTATGTCCCGCCAACATTGTTGGGGGACATTTAAAAAGGTGATACCAAATTTAGTGCGTACGACATACGCATGTTTCTGGAATATAAGTGATGATTTGACATATTCCTCAAGAAGGCATCGTGAAACCCTGTACGTTCTTGCTCTTAATAGAGGGATGGGATTGAAGAGATCTTTCCAGAAGGATGTAGCGTAATTGGTTGTGGATTTCCGTTGATACTTGCTCGGCAAATAGGACAAATCGTGTCCGTAATCTGGACTTCTGTTGCAGTCCTTGAGATACCTGGAGGACCGGGTGGCTCAATGAGTTAGGTCTCTGGATCTAACAACTCATACAAGCCTATCACCAATACAGCGTGGGTTCAAGCCCGGCTTTGTAAATTACAAAAAAGGGCACACTCGACTCGCAGTCACATGATCAAGTTTACCAGTTGCTTGCCCATGCATATGGTTGGTGGTTCTCTCCGGATACTCCGGCTTCCTCCACCACTAAAACTTATCGCCACGATATAGCTGAAATATTGTTGAAAGTGGCGCTAAAACACCAAAAATCAATCAATCAATCAAATCATTGAGATAAATCAACTACACACAAGACTTCGGAGCATGAACGGGGGACTATTAAATTATGAACGGCAGAACTATTAAATTTGTCGGACTATCGAACTGTCAGACTATCGAACTATCGGACTATCAAACTGTCGGACCATCGAACCGTCGGACTATCGAACTCAGGCTGTCGAACTATCGAACCGTCGGACTATTAATCGGTCGCCTTCAGTCTAATCAATATTGATCATACTGGATTCCAAGGAAAGATAACATACTCACAAGGATTGATATTGCTGAGGAAGGGGGTTAGGGTCATGGTGTTTAATGCCACTTTCAACAATATTTCAGTTATATCGTGGCGGCCAGTTTTATTGGTAGAGGAAACCGGAGACAAACTTTATCACATAATGTTGTATTGAGTACAACTCTCCTGAGCTCCCATTTCAACTCACAATGTTAGTGGTGATATGCACTGATTGCATAGGTAGATATAAATCCAGCAACCATATCATGATCACAACACCAATGGCCCCTTGCCCAGGAAGAAAATATAAGATCATTACAAAAGAAATATAAAAATTGTAATTAAATTATTGACATGTATGTAAATATGGTACACTATTTTCTGTCTGTTCAATCTGTCAAATATATATAATATTAAAAAGTAGAGTTGTTATATCTAGTGGACATCACCACATGTAGAAGTTGAACTCATAACCTCAGTGATGATAAATATTGATTGCATACATAAGTAGATATTTAAATCTAACTACCATAGAACCATGGCCAGGATTGTCACTGTATTTACTATGTAATGAACTCCAGATAGAAATGTTTACATTGTGACACTTCCAGTGTGACACACTACCACCTAAAGTTATCTATCACATGTATCTTGGTCTTTTCCTTGCTATCTTTATATTTACTACACCCAATGTATAGCTGTCCTGTGTTGTTGATGGACAGAGAGTAAGGTAGCTCTACTCCCACCTTTTCAGTGTCATGGTATGTTAAGATTCCACCATCACTGCTTAATATGTGTATGATATGGCTATGCATATCAGCTACAACAAATTTATCTGATGGTGTAGTTACAATGCCAGTCGGGTGAAGCAGTTTGTTTTCATGATTTACGCCTGGTTGTCCTGTATATATGTTTTTGATGCCTCCTTCTTGATCCAAAACAATAATTCTCCCCTGATAATTCTTAGATAGCAAGTCGATAACACCGATATTATTTCTGCTGTTACTAGCAATACGGATAGGTAGAGAAAATAAAGGTTTCTTATTTCCGTCAAATTGAAAGAATTTCATTTCCTTTACTGAATGATCCATTATTATAACCTGTCTACGTCCTGTGACTGGGAAGTATGGTCCTTTGTCTATAGCCCCAACTATAACTTTATTATCATGTGTCACGTAGACAGCTATTGGTAGTAATGGTGATACATCATATAAAGAATCCATTACTCCTAGTTTACCAGATGGTATGACTTGGATCGTAGATATATCAGCAGTGGCCAGGAGTAGGTCTTTAGAGCTTGTAACTGCCATATTATGAATGTTCACTTTTATAGTAGATATTACGTGCAGTGTTTCCCCCACTGGAGTAACTTTCTGTAAATGTTGATTATTGCCATCATTTATCCAGAGAGTACCGTCACGGCAGTTTAAAATGTCATAGACAATTTCCATGTCTGTTGTGAATTGTTTGACCACTTCAAGTTTTGTCTGGTAGTTCAGAGGAGTAGCTTTCACCAAGTTGCCGTACAGAGAGGGAAACTTTGATATGTCCCCCAATACAAAGTTTGGTACTTGAGGAAGGATATTGTTCATTGGTTTAATATCTGTTTCCAATGATTTCAGGAATGTATCAGAGACACAAAGCATGTCTTTAGGATCACATGACTGAATTATATCATTTATCTTGTCATTTTGTTCCAGTAATGTCTTTTGATTTTTTTTCACCTTATTTGTTTCTTCGTCAATAGATTTGGACACATCTGTCCATTGCTGATCCAGTTCACTTAAAAGTTTATTGACATGTGCATTAACTGCAGCTGATAGAGCTTTCTCAAAATCCAGAATTTCTTGTCTTGTTTTCTTAAATTTTGTATGTTCTTGGAGTTTTATTTTCCCAAGGTCTTCCTCACCTCTGATCTGTAATTGGATTTTTTGTTCAATATTTTTCTGTCCATTTCTTATTTTCTCAGCTCTAATTTGGTATCCCTCACTGATTTCAATTAAGTCATGCTGCTTCTTGTGAGTTTTAGCTATACACATAGGACATACAAGTTCATCACATGTGTTACAGTATAAATAAGACTTTTGTCCTGTATGTATTCCACACTTCAGCTGGGTAAAGTCCAGTTTAGGTTCAGACTGGTGTTGATGGATATCTTTGATGTCAATGATAATATGGTCCTGGGCTAATGGAAACTTTGGATGAACCTTATCTCTACATCTCTGACACATCAACAGTTCACAATCCAAACATTTCCATTTTATTTTTGGATCATTTTCACATAATTGACAGTCTAAGGCCATCTGTTCTTTTCCTATGGATTGTGAGAATGCCATTTTGTCAGCTTGTTTTACTTCCTCTTTTCTTCCCAAGAAATGATAATTTAATTCTATTTTTAGAATTCAGCTTATAAATAGATCAGTAAGTCATATATTTACCTTTAACATGTGGTAATATAAACAAGTACAAAAAATGTACTGTTAGTTGGCTGGACAGGAAAATTATTTAAATATTTAATTTTTGGAATTTCCTCTGACAAAATACAATGCAATTTGTTTTTTGAAAAGAGGTGAAATATACTGTTCTTAAAGGTATATTGTCTACCACATTTGTATTTTTTCATACCCAAAATTATTGTTGTTTTCCGTACTGACCTTCATAAAATGAAGATTAAACACATAATTATTGGCGAAAACGCTACGATTCGTTAAGATTCAAACAACATTAAAACGAGCATGACAATTTGAAGTGTTTGAATATTAACAGTATTTTCTTTACCTCAAAGCTAAAACCCCGAGAATTCCAAATTCCGTTTTTATAGGTGGCGTTGTTACTTTCACTTTGAATTTTTTGTCATCCTTGACAATAATTCCGATAACGATAGTTTTGGGTCTGTTTTGTCAAAAAAAGAACACCAATCGTACATTTTGCAGCATAACTGTTTAATGATAGCTTAAACAAATCATTTATGGACAGTTAAAAATTTTCAACAAAATCATAGACAATATGCCTTTAATTAATAAACCATAAATAATTTAAATATTTCGTGTCTATTTTATTTTTCTGCAGTAAAACTGTGCCTGTCATAGTCACTATCATATGGTAGTTTAATCTACAATCAGTTCATATCATCACTTTAGAGTTGTGAGTTTGATTCCCCCCTGTTACAATCAGTTCA
>MJUT01013604.1:488725-508226 GCA_002080005.1 Gigantidas platifrons
CTGTCCGCCTGTCCATGTACCTTGTAAGCGCAACTCCTCCTAAACGGCTTATTGGATTTTTATGAAACTTTGAAGGAATATGTTTGCTGTCCAAAATTCAACTTATACTTTCACGAAAAAGATGGGGGGGGCATGTACCTTGTAAGCGCAACTCCTACTAATCTGCAAGCGGGGGGTATCACTCAGTGAGGTCACTCACAGTTCTAGTTTAAGTTGGAATTTGTGTGTGATGCCTTTTATCCTTATGGAATTATGTCCCTTGAAGATATGCAAAATTTCAAAAGATTGCATTGGGGGTGTTAACTTCAGTTTCATTTGACAATAGCCATCATAAATACAGTCAAGCCTGCCTTGAAGGGAACTTCTATATAACAAATCAGTCTATAAAGGGCAGTCTCATTTTTTCCCATTAATGCTTAGTGCATATTATTGTAACCTGTATATAAAGGGCAACTGTTCATAAAGGCCACATCTTCAGGTTCCCTCAAGTAGCCTTTATATACAGGTTTGACTGTTTCAATAAAACAAAGGTCAAGTTTGATTCTCACAATAAAAAAATAATACCTAACCTACTGGTTTCAGAATTTGGGGAACATGTGTCTGTTCTAACATATTTTTTCTCTGTCTTAATGTTATATCCCAGTTCTTCCTTATTCAAAGGCAGTATTATAATTATAGGAAGATGCTCCCGATTTCCAGACCTTATTGGATTATCTCGAGCTGTCCAGAAATCAGGACAGTAACTCCACAAGCTGTCTTCATTGGTTGATAGATGAACCAATCACACTGACAAGACTCTGGTGTTCTGAATTAGTGAACTTTATCAATGAACAACCAACAGATGCTAAGGTATTGTAATTTATTTAGTTATCTTCCAGTTGTTGATTATCTTTATAAGGGGTCATTTTTGATGGAAACATCAGACAGTGGATGGGTTCAAAATTATTTTCTAACATGTAAGGTCCTGGACCTTTCTGTTTTATGCCATGAAGGTCTGTCTTGTAATTAAGAATTTGTTTGTGACCGGTGTTTTTCAATATCAATTCTAATGAAAATTTTGAATGAAATGATTTGATGAACTAGAGTTTAATAAACTTGTCCAAAGATAATGACACTTCAACTAAGACCAAAGGTCTACATACGGACACAGCTAATTATACCCAATTTAAAAGTCTGAAGTCCATAGTGAAAGATCATGGACCTCGGACCTACATAATTTTGAACCCCTACAGCGAAGCGAGTAGAGATAGCAAGCTGTCAAAGTTTCAAGATTGAGGGGAAATATTATCGCCAAACCAAACCAACATGAAGTAATGATCGATGTTCGGAGACAATAACTGCAAAATATATTCTTCTGAACAGGATTGATTTAATAGTGTTGTTATTTTAACATTACATGTTTATGTGAGAAAAATAAAGAGTTGCAAAAATTGTAACTTTAAGAACGATTTAAAACTATTTTGCAGCCGTATCGTGTTATAATACTAAAATGTAGATATCCTATGTAGTGTGCATGACATGTTTCTGGAATGGCCATCAGGTACGCTCAAATCCAAAATATTTGACAGCCAAATAATGTTAAAATCTTTGGGAGCAAGAAAACCAAAGGGCCTAAACAGAATAGCCAAAATCGGCAAAGGTAAACTTATGTCTGAGGGAGGAGAACCTTAGTTTTACTAATAATTACATTATTTAGGAACTGTAAATTTCAGTAAATATATCTAATAAACTATGTCAGTTATCATCATTGTTGTCATTGTTGTCTTTCTGTAGATACAATGGTCTCCTTCTGACAACTATAACATTACAGACCTATGTGTATGTAACATGTACAACATCAGTGGTGTAATGGTTAGTGTTGCCTTGAGTGCAGTAGGTTGTGGATTCAGGTCAAACCAAAGACTATAGAATTGGTATTTGTTGCTTCTCTGCTATTAAGCACACAGCATTAAATAAGGAGAGAGAGCAAAGACTAGTTGGATCAGAATCAGGCTAATGTGTCCAAATGGGTTGACATGTCTATACGTGAACTGTTGTTTCAGTGAGCTAGCACTATAAAAAAATATTCAACTAAGCGTGCTGGTCCAGTTCAAAGCAGATCTCATGGTCATCTCATTGAAAATTAACTTTTTTTTTTTAATGTAATCAGAAAATTAAGCCTGTTCTCGCCATGATAGAACTGAAAATTGCTGAGTTGGCTTTTAAACTACATATCACTATCACTGTAGGTAACATGTGTTTGTTTATTTGTAGAGTTTGTTAATGCACTCCCCTACATGGCACACACCACAGTTAATTGTGTTACCACATCATTACTACAAGATATTCCAGAGTTACAACAGTAGACAGTGTGGCATGTGTAGTAGTGTCCCTAAGGATCCAGCTGTCTGTCTGGTCTGTGGACAGTATCTATGTTTTAGACAGTCCTGCTGTCAACAACAAAGTAGTTACGAGTGTGTACATGTAAGTTATTTTTATTGGTAAAATTACTTTTCAGTTTGTGTGTCAGAACGATCTGCATGCTCTGAGACATTAGGTATACCAAGATAATGTCATTGATTAAAAAATGCTATAGCTAGTTGGTTTTTAATAAATTCTCTTATCTGCACATTCTGGCAATTAATAATTGAAGAAGAGTAAGCTATCAGGTATCCTCAGAATTTTACCTCTATTTCAATGGAAAATTTAAATTATTTTTTAAATAAACCTGGCTTATGTTACTGAAGAAAATCAAAGTAGATATGTCATTTAGTGTCAACAAGGACCAATGGTGAATTTAATTACTGTATTTAACTCCTCTTGGTAGATATAATTTAATTTACATTGAAATCTATGCAGAATTCCATAGGATTTTGCTTGGCTTCACCTTCAAACATTTTCATCGTATCACAAATGCTAATTATTAAATTAATTTGGGGCCGTCATGGTCGTGACTGTATGTTAGTTAAACTACCTCTGCAGTCAGTGCCTATCACCATTAAAGTCGTGATTTTAGAACCTCATTCGTGGCTAGGTGTACTCAATATAACTTTATGTGATACAGTTTATCAGTGACTTGCGACAGGTCGGTGGTTTTCTCCGGGTCCTCCGATTTCCTCCACCAATAAAACTTACCTCCACAATATAACTGAAATATTGTTGAAAGTGGTGTTAAACACTATAAACCAACCAACTAATTATTAGATAATTGATTGATTACATAATGTGATGTCACTCCAAAGAGAATGGCATACTATTATTAACAATTCAAAGTTTTATATGATCATAGAAATATTACCCATAATACTCTAGTTTATTGATGAATGCAAAATATCCAAGTCAAAATAGATTTTGAAGGAAAGGGATAATACATTTCAAGAGCTTGGATAACACATATTCCTACAAAAACCAGGATTGAGACAAGGTAGCTCTGGAAACATCTACAAATACAATTTTTTATTAAGAATTTTTAGAATTGAACATGTTTACATAAAAAGCAATTAAGTTGTAATATACTAAAGAGACATATTAATTAATTTCAGAACAATATATAATTAATATCAAGGGAGACAACCACAGTCCAATAATGATAATAATTCATGTGTTATAAGGGAGATAAACACAAGTAAACAAACACATCACAAATTATGCCTGTTAAATAATCCTGTTTCTAAGTTGAAAGCACATATTTATATATTTTGCTATTTTTCTACAAACAGTATTGTCTTCATTACTCATTAGCCATATAAATACTAAATTATTATCATTAATATTTAATATGTTTTAGTTATAACAACTATAATATGATTGGCCCTGAGTTCATTATATTTTGGACATAGTAATGAAAAATGTTTTTCATCTTCTACCTGGCCAGTGTCACAGTTCTTGCATACCCTTTCATTTATTGGGGTTTTTGGTGTTGTGTATCTGCCAGTTTCAAGGTGGAATCTATGATTGCTAGTCCTAAGTCTGGTCATGTTAAATCTTTCATTATCATTATAAATGTTACTTCAATATTTCTCAAATTTGAAAATATTTTTATATATTCTGTATGATCTAAGCTTTTCACTTTCAAATAGTTGTAATGCCCCAATTTTTTTCAAAATTTTCTTTTAAATATTTCTTAATTTTAGTTAGTTCACTATTTTTTATTGATCTATGACTAAGTAAGTTTTCATGGTTGCCAAAAAGGTTACAGTTTCTAAGGATCATTTCTATAGAGCTTAGCCAGCATTTCTGCTTATTCTGCATCATGTTTTCATTCTCAGCTAAAGCAGAGGCTAATAGTTTGTCGGAAACCTTAGAGCTATTAAGCCTGATCCAGTACTTGACCATAGACATCACTATATCGATATATAGAGGGTAACGACCAAGTTCACCACATAGGGCTAACTTGCTAGTTTTACGATTAACAGACAATGCATATCTACACTTAAGGTTTACTTTTTCCAAAGGCAGATTTTTGTATACTGTCTCAAAGAGGTTATTAATATTATGAATTTTTTTACTGGAAAATTCCAAGAATCTCTGAAGAGTACAGTAAAACTGGTTTTACAGTATGATCAAATACATACATAAACTTTTCAACATCACAAGGCATATTTTTAAAAATACTAGTGAGCTTAAAAAAGGCCTTTTGACCTCTACAAAGCATATCACTCAATGCATTAGTAAAGCTACCATTAATGCTGAATAAAACACCAAGATATTTATACACTTGAAACATTTCCTGCTCATTATCAGGTCTTCATTGCCCAACACAGTAAAGTAAACTCATTGAAAAGAAAATCCCCATTTGGCTAAATTCAGACTAAAGCCAGATACCACACAAGGATTATTGTTGGTAGATTGAATTGTCAGCTACAATGATTTAACCTACTGGTATTATCTTCAAGTAAAACACCACATTTTGTATCTGAAACCATCTTGAAATGGAAGTTTCTTTTTATATCTTCAAGTCAAAACCACATTTTGTATCTGAAACCATCTTGAAATTGAAGCTACTTTTTATATTTAATATTAACAATAAAAATATTTGTATTACAGCATTCAATTCAGTGTGGAGCAGGGACTGGGATGTTTTTACTGGTCAACTCTAGCACTGTTGTCGTGATTAGAGGACCTAGGGCCACATTGTGGGGTTCTATCTACCTTGATGATCATGGTGAAGAAGACAGAGAATTAAAGTATGTATATGTTCAGCTTTACATACATCTATGTAGTCTTATATAAAAAGAAATTTTAAACAGTGATGGTCAACAATTCCACCAATATCAGCAAAATGAACGATCACCTCTCACCTAAACTCACTGATCACAAAAAAGAAAGTTTTAACAGTGATGGTCAACAATTCCACCATTATCAGCAAAATGAACGATCACCTCTCACCATAACTCACTGAACACAAAAGAGAAAGTTTTAACAGTGATGGTCAACAATTCCACCATTATCAGCAAAATGAATAATGACCTCTCACCGTAACTCACTGAACACAAAAGAGAAAGTTTTAACAGTGATGGTCAACAATTCCACCATTATCAGCAAAATGAATAATGACCTCTCACCGTAACTCGCTGAACACAAAAAAGAAAGTTTTAACAGTGATGGTCAACAATTCCACCATTATCAGCAAAATGAATAATGACCTCTCACCGTAACTCGCTGAACACAAAAAAGAAAGTTTTAACAGTTATGGTCAACAATTCCACCATTATCAGCAAAATGAATAATCACCTCTCACCGTAACTCGCTGAACACAAAAAAGAAAGTTTTAACAGTTATGGTCAACAATTCCACCATTATCAGCAAAGTGAACAATCACCTCTCACCATAACTCACTGAACACAAAAAAGTGTTGGAAATCCAATTCCTGTCTTCGGACAGGCACAAAAATGTGGCATGGTTAAACTGGTTAATGGGATCATAACCTTCCCCTATTGATAACTGGATCTTCAACAGCAATACATTTATGACCAAACAATAAAAAACCTGCACAGATTTTTGTTTCCATTAAAAAAAAACCATATACCGGTACTATCACCTCTACAAAGCAGTCACCTGTATTTAAAGGTCACCATTATCTAGTCCCGTCGTAGAAAATTTCATATGAATTGAACCCCTTCTAAAAGATCACCTGTCTTAAAAGACCACTATTTCTTGGTCCCAAGGGTGACCTCTTAATACAGGTTTGACTGTAATTAGTTAACAGACTGTATATATTTTTTTATTGTAGAAGAGGAAAGCCGTTGTTCCTGAGCCCAGAGAGATATAATCTACTAAAACAACAATGGTTGTCACACAGCTTTGATCACTCGTGTAAACGCTGGATCTGGCATTTAGACAGACTCTAATCTGATATATACCTTATCTTGTCGTAATACCAATATATTACTGTAGACCCTGGGTTTGAAATTATTTTATAGAACAAAGGATAATAAGAATTACATGTATTAACAGTCTAGTACTCAGTTATGTTTTATTGTTTATAAAAATAATAATATCTCATCGTTGAAATTGAGAAACTGCCATTTTGTTCAGGACTTGTATGGAATAGAATGTAGTATTTAAAGAATACTTAGTCTGTTCTCAATAAATACTTGTGAATGTGAAATATATTATCTCCAGTATATTTCAGTGTGTTCCATGCTTACAATTGGTTCCGCAAGCTTTGTCCACTTCATATTTTGTTGCCATGACATTTTAAAGCATTTTTTTTTTTAGTATTTTCATCAATTTTGATATATATTTTCCATGACTTAAGAAGAATAGATTTTTTTTACTTGATTATATGTAATATCAAAGCTGTTAGAAAATGTATTGTAAATAAATCTGCTCAAAAAACAAAAGTAACCATTTTCCACAATATCCAAATAATTTAGAAACTACTATAGCTGAATGATCTAAGATACCACAGTTTTAAATATTGATGACTTTTGTTAAAAGCATTCAAGAAAATTGTACTTTATTTTCTTTTCTTTTTTTTTGCAAAAAATTGCATTTGTTTACATGAACAAATAATATTTATTATGTTTTGTAACCTCAGAGGCGGTTTTAACAAAAAAGGATGCATGAACATCTCCAAGAAACATAATAAAAATTAGCATGATTGATTGATTGATTTGTGTTGAATGCCAACTTAGCTGTATTGTGGATAAAAAAAAAAACCTTGACCTTAACTAGTAACATTTCTCAGAACCTCAGTGTTTTCAAATTAATTAGAAATTTCATCCATGTGGATTTGGTACAGCGATCAGTTTGATTATAATGTTTGCTCAATATTTACCCACCTAAATACATGTAGAAAGTGGAAATAGCCACCTAAATACATGTAGAAAGTGGAAATAGCCACTTTAATACATGTTGAAAGTGGAAATAGCCACCTAAATACATGTAAAAAGTGGAAATAGTAACCTAATTACTTGTAGAAAGTGGAAATAGCCACTTAATTACATGTAGAAAGTGGAAATAGCCACCTAATTACATGTAGAAAGTGGAAATAGCCACCTAAATACATGTAGAAAGTGGAAATAGCCATCTAAAATACATGTAAAAAGTGGAAATAATAACCTAATTACATGTAGAAAGTGGAAATAGCCACCTAATGCATGTAAAATGTAAAAATATATAGAAAGTTTATGAAGATATATGTATGCAATTTGTTTTGTTATTTTGTATAAACCATGAAGGAATGAATTACATTCACAATTTCTTAATTGTTAGATTATTATTTATATTGAAACAAGAATGTTTTATTTTTTATTGTGTTATCTTTGCTCTATTAAAAAATTGTTACCATAAATAGAAAATAACGTCAGATTTAAAGTTTGAGGCATACATTACCTCTAGTACTGGACCGTCAGATTTAAAGTTTGAGGCATACATTACCTCTAGTATTGGACCGTCAGATTTAAAGTTTGAGGCATACATTATCTCTAGTATTGGACTTTCTATGATAATGTTTGTCGAGACGTTCAAAATTTATGTTTTAGATTTTATTGGCAACATCATATTTTGCTTGATGTAACACTGACGTATAATGTTCAGTATCAGAGACAGTTAGTTGATATTGACAATATCACAATAAGTGAGATCAAAGGGAAAATTTCTAAATTACAGATAATATAAATTACTGAAAATAATTAACTGTCACAGTCTGTCGAAGTTTTCTGTTTCTGAACCACACACTATTATTAAATCTAGGGTTCTCCTTCCTCGACCATAGGTGGTGACCTTAGCTAATTTTGGCTATCTTTAGGGTTATTAGTTCTCTTACTCCCAAAGACTTTTAAATTTGGCTTCGATTGTCTGGTGGGGTTGTTCCAGAAATGTGTCACGCTCACTTAATTTGATATCTACGTTTTTAATACTTTGATATGAATACTGCAGAGATGACTGATTAAATATATTTTAAATGAAATTATGCTCAGCATAAACATTTACCAAAATATAAGAAGTAAATTTGAAAAAGGTAAACTAATTAAAGTTTTGATATAATACCAGTTCTGTTGCAGACATAATAGTAATTTTTTTGTTTAGTGAAAAATCCTAGATTAACATTTATTGTGGATTTTTGGTGTTGCTTTTTTGGTTTCACCTCTTAATTACTTATAGATATCTAGTGGCTAGAGTTTGTTATAATGTATACTTTATTCAAATTTTCTTTCTTGACACAGTGTTAACCCTTTTAAAGTAAGATTTTTCATTTTGTTTCTTATCCAGAGGACATCTCTGTCCTGAGTAAAGAGTTTGGTTTATTACGAGATTTTTCATTTTTTTCCCCTATCCAGAGGATATCTCTGTCCTGAGTAAAGAGTTTGGTTTATTACGAGATTTTTCATTTTGTTGCCTATCCAATGGATCTTTTCTGTCCTTTAATATTGTAAATACATTTCATTTGTTGGACTGTTTTTGTTAATATTTTTTTGCCTGATAATGTTATAGACTGAACAAGTCAACTAAAGATGTGATACTGAAATCAAATAAAACTATAAAAAATCTCTTTTAGTTTTGTTTTCTACATCTTCACATAATATCATATTAATAACACATTAACAGGAAATAGGCTGGTTCCCTGCCAAAGCAAAAGGGTACCTGTATGTATGTACATGTAAAGGCAGGTAGGACCAACGACGACATGACAGGGAACTTGTCCATGACAGAGTGTGACTGATCTATGCACAGGAATTCCAGATGTGACTGCATTTATTTACTTCAATGTAGCAGAAACTGCATTGTTGGTGTAATGGTTAGCGTGTTCGTCTCGAGTGTGGTATATCGTGGGTTCGAGCTCCGGTCAGTTCAAACCAAAGACTATAAAATCGGTATTTGTTGCTTCTCCGCTAAGCACACATTATTAAGGAGAAAGAGCAAAGACTGGTTGGCTCAGAATCAGAATAATGTGTCCGAATGGAGCGACATGTCTACCTGCGGACTGTTGTTTCAGTGAGCTCCTCTATCAAAATCCAACTCAGCGTGTTGGTCTAGTACACAGCAGACCTCCTCATCATCTCATTGAAAATTAACTTATTCTCACCATGATATAGCTGACAAATTGCAGAATTGGCGTTAAACAACAATCACTCACTCATTCATTTAATGTAAGCAGAAAACTCATCTCGACTTTACAACAGAGATGAATATTAACTACAATCATTGATTAGCAACATGTGAACAATTTAGCTCACTTAATGGAATTTCATGAATTGAGACATGTTTAGTTTTCCTTTAAAGTCTTAATTTTTGTTTGTTCCGATTGGTAAAGTTGTGCATACCAGGAGAAAATAACACTTGCCCATATCATCTTGATATTAATGAAGTCATAATTTCTAAATTTAGTACAACCTCTGTTTCAAAATGAAAGATGCCTGTCACAAGTCTCGTGGTATATGAATATTCATTTGACACATTTGGGTCTCTTGTTTCTTGTTTCAAGATGAACAAACAAAAATAAAGGATCATCCAATGAACATATCTACCAGGTTTTGTTTCAAAATTACCCAGTGGTTTCAGAAGTGGAGGTTAAAAAGGACAATATTCTTTTTTTTTGCAGCCTGTGGTCCTCTTGTTTCTTTTGTGTACCTCTGATCAACAAAAACTTTTAGAGGACCATCCAATTTTGGTTTCAATTGGCCCAGTACTTTCTGAAGAACAGATTAAAAACAGACAACAGCATTTTTGACACATTTAGGACTCTTGGTATTTGTATCTTTGAAAATAAACAAATTAGACAGAAAAAAGGAGATACCGGGGTACTTTATGTTATATCATATGTTTACAGCTGCAAACGGATCAGTGGTTGAGGTGTTGGGGGTCGAGGACTGCAGCTCATGATTAATTTGAGATGATAATTTGTACATAAAAATGTGTAGTAAAAGGTAATATTNTATTGTCATCCTCAAATGATATCAAACCTAGGATGGCCCAGTTTAGAACAGAGACGTAAAAACACCCGTCTATACATGATGTATAAGATATACCACGAACAAGTTGACATCAACCTTGAATTATACCTCCGGAACAATGACAGTAGGACAAGAGGCCAGCAAAAACTGTACCAAGAGCGCACTAACTGCGAAGTATACAGAAACTCCTTCTTCCAGCGTACCATCAGAGACTGGAACCAGCTTCCAACTACCACCACAGCTGCAACATCCATAGAGCAGTTCAGGGATATCCTGGTGGTTAGCCCTTTGAGCCACTAGACCCCACGTGCCCATGTACATAGTTTTAGCTGTAACATAATGCGGATTTTAATTGTATATATAGAAGGGGTAGCAGCTGTGTGTGTCTGGCATGTGCATGGTTACCGCAGAACTTAATACAGTCATCCGCGACTCCAGTTCTATACCTGGAAGAAGAAGAAGATATCATATGGATGTCAACAGCTGCAAACGGATCAGTGGTTGAGGTGTTGGGGGTCGAGGACTGCAGCTCATGATTAATTTGAGATGATAATTTGTACATGAAAATGTGTAGTAAAAGGTCATATTTTAGTTGCATCCTTGAACAGTAATCACAATTTTCCAATTACTAAGGAATCAAACAGATATCTACAATTCATTGAACTACTAGTAATATATTTCAAGACGACTGGGTGGAGGGGGATAGGGTCCGTATGCGCACCTAAGTCATGACATTATAATCAGCTAGATGATTGTGGCCATTACCAGGCAGAAACAGACTGGTAATTAGGGTATCTATAAAATAATAAAATTCGAGTACTACAAATGTATTTACTTAACACTATTACAAGACTTCAGCCTTGTTTGAAAGCAAAGAAAAAAATCATATAATTAAATACACGATACAGTGTTAATAACATCTTACCTTCTATGAGGTTCACTTTCATCTGAATCATTTTTATACAGATTCTATGGGGATTATGTATGACTATCATGATAACCACCTCAGCCAACCCCATCTTATATTAACAGTTATATACTTGTTGTCTCTTCTTTATTTTTATTTTTTATTTGGCTCCACTGAGTCGGCAAAAAATAGTTTGAAGATAGCAAAGGGGTAATCAGAATTCATAAATCGAAGAAGAACAGACAACACAATGGCCAAAAGAAAGGGCACAAAAGGACAAACAACGATCTACAAAACATACACATAAAACTAAAGATCGCGTAACACGAACCCCACTAAAAACCGGGGATGAACTTAGACAGAAATCAAACAAACCCTAAAAACCTCTATTTCTAACTAGATTAGACCTCAACAGATTATAATATACCATCTTTATGTTTTGATCCCCCACTGTACGTCCGTACGTCACAAACGCTTGCACGTGCATGCGATTCCTACATTTTAAATGAGAATTCTAAAACACTTACGTGTAACATGATAATTGTTTACTGTAATATGAAGATTCCCCCAACATCAAAATATTGCGATTTTGAAGGAATTTTTGCCTTTTTTAGACGTAGAATATTTCATCAAAAGGTTTATATGCGAGACTCCGTTTATATTTTAAATGGGAAGATTTGCATGTTTGCAATAATCATCATACATCAAGGACGTATTATATAGAGTCCTTGCATACATGTATGACATTTGCATAGTGTTACAAACCGCATCAGTGGTGTAATGGTTAGCGTGCTCACCTTGAGTGAGGTAGACCGTGGAGTCGAGTCCCAATCGGGTTGCATACATGTATGACATTTGCATAGTGTTACAAACCGCATCAGTGGTGTAATGGTTAGCGTGCTCACCTTGAGTGAGGTAGACCGTGGAGTCGAGTCCCAATCGGGTCAAACCAAAGACTATAAAATTGTTATCTGTTGCTTATCCGCTTAACAGGCAGCACTAAGAGCAAAGACTGGTTGGCTCGGAATCAGAATAATGTGTCAGAGTGGAGCGACATGTCTACCCGCGGACTGTTGTTCAGTCAGTGAGCTTGCACTATAAAAATTCAACTCAAAGTGCACTTGTTGGTCTAGATCAAAGCGAACCTCATCATCATCTCATTGAAAATTAACTTGTTCTCGCCATGACATAACTGAAAACTTACAGAGTTGACGTTAAACAACAATAACCCACTCACTCCAGGGGCGGATCCAGAATTTCAAGTTAGGAGGAGCGCAGTTAAAATAATCGCGCCGAGCGAGGCGCGAATTTTTTTGGGGTATTTCGTGTGAAAAATCACGATTTTACGTAAAAAAATCATGTTTTCCAATTTTAAGGGGGCGCGCCCCCTGGATCCGCCCCTGCACTCACTCACTCACTCATAGTGTTACGGAAATTTGATCGGATCATGTTTGAAGGACATTTTGGCCTTGTTGACTTGGAATATTTCATCAGAATGTTTGTACGCAAAAATCTACAATCTCAAAAGATGAAATAATGTCGGAGGAGTGGGAAGAAATCTTTGAAGACACCAAAGAGAGTAATCAGAAGTCGTTAATCATAAGAGTGGAGGGAACATGGGTGCAGGGATAAGAAAACCACCGACCTGCTGTAAGTCACAAACAAATGACTACAATCCAGTAGTCTATACATGATGTTCAGTTCGTCTTTATCTTCAGTTGTTTGTAGGAGGGATCATGTCTTATTTACGTTATCTGTGTTTGTTTGCTGTAGTGGTGTCCAACACATATGTGTTGTTTGTTGAAACCAGAGTACAAGGTGAAAACCAGCTGACTGACCGCAGGTCACAATTAATTAAACTCTTTCAACAACATTACAGCTATGTCGTGACAGCTTTAATTTGTAGGTTGAGAACTCAGTATACAAGAAGAAAACCACCGACCTGTTGTAGGTCACAGACACTTCAACAACACTACAGTTATATCGTGACAGTTTTGTAGATGGAGGGAATCAGAATACAAGAAGAAAACCACCGACCTGTCGCAGGTCACAGACACTTCAACAACACTACAGTTATATCGTGACAGTTTTGTAGATGGAGGGAATCAGAATACAAGAAGAAAACCACCGACCTGTCGTAGGTCACAAACACTTCAACAACACTACAGTTATATCGTGACAGTTTTGTAGATGGAGGGAATCAGAATACAAGAAGAAAACCACCGACCTGTCGCAGGTCACAAACACTTCAACAACACTACAGTTATATCGTGACAGTTTTGTAGATGGAGGGAATCAGAGTACAAGGAGAAAACCAATGACCAGCAGACGGTGACAAACACTTTCAATCTATGTAGTGTTCAAGTTATATTGTGGCAGCTAGCTTTATGCTCCTAGTGGGGGTGGAACAGGAGTACCCCCGAGAAAACTACCAACCGGCCGCAGATTACAAATAAAACACTTTCAACAACATTCATGTTATATTGTGACAACTAGCTTTTTAATCCTATATTGGTGGTGGAAATCCGCGGAATGCCAGGAGAAAACCTACTATCGACCGCAGGTCTCAAACATTATATTCAAGTTATAAATATAATTTATATAGGACTGGACCAGAGTACAAGTAGAAAAACCACCGACATGTCACAGGTCACAAACACTCTCAACAACATTACAGTCATACCGCGACAGTTGTGTAAGTAGAGGGAACCAGAGTACTTTTATCTCGGCTTCTCAGTAGTTTTTTTCCCACTGGCCAATCCTCTACACAGTGTAGAAGGCCTTGTGGAAACCTACAAAGGTACACAATAATTTTCCCAAAGGACTGATACAATGTAATTAACCCATGTAAAACAAAGATGTATGGTGTCCGTTTCTGAAACCTTATTGATTATAAGAAATAAATGACACTTCATTTGCAAAAAAAAGTAAGCAAAAAAATGTCCCCAGACATCTTATCAAAGAAATAACAGCGCTGTTTTAAAGTTGTCAAATAAATTATTGATTGAACCAATTACTGCCAGAGCTTATAGCAATATGGTAGGTTGTGCTTAAGGTATCTGTAACCAATATTTGACATTTTGTATAATCTTGTCTCATAATTTAAAACATTAAATAAAAAGATTTATTCAGTTTTACACGTGAATGCTTTATAAACAAACAAACAAACAAACAAGGATTGACAGAAACATTCGTAGGTTGTCCCGCAGAAAGAAAAGGGCCTATAGGAAAGCAAGAAACACAAACAACAAAAAAGACTGGGACCGTTACAAAAACATCCAGAAGCAGAACAAACAAGGCTGTCGAAAAGCGTATAATGATTATGTCAGGAACATGGTCTCAGGAGCAAGCAGTAAGAAGCTGTACTCGTTTATTAAAAGCAAGAAATGTGATGGCTCAGGAGTGGCTTCATTGAAAAAAGACAGAAAAACATATGCAGATGCATGAGAGAAAGCAGAGCTATTGAACGAACAATTCTCCTCTGTCTTTACTAAGGAAAACACGAGCACCATCCCAAACTTGGACACTAGTAAGACACCAGATGCACCGAATATAAGTGTTGGAAAAGAAAGCGTTCTGAAGCTACTTCTCAACCTCAACCCACACAAGGCTACGGGACCAGACCAACTGTCCACATGCTTCTTGAGAGAAATGGCAACATCTAACACCATCACTGAACCTAATCTATCAAACATCACTAGAAAGGGGTACAGTACCAGATGACTGGAAAACGGCTCTTGTAACACCGATTTTTAAGAAGAGAGACAAAAGCAAACCTTCAAACTACAGGCCGGTATCATTGCCATCAATTTGTTGAAAGACCTTGGAACACATAATATTCAGCTATCTAATAAAATTCTTTGAGAGCCATAACATACTGTCTGATAAACAACATGGTTTCAGAAACAAAAGATCGTGCGAAAGCCAGCTGATTTTGACCATACAAGACCTTGCTGCGGGACTAAATTCCAAAAGTCAGATTGACGCCATTCTACTCGATTTCAGCAAGGCATTCGATAAAGTCCCACACGAGAGACTGGCAGCGAAACTACATCACTATGGAGTCCGTGGTAACATCTTGTCATGGATTAAAAGTTTCTTGGCAAACAGAGACCAGCAGGTAATATTAGATGGAGCCNATCGTGCGAAAGCCAGCTGATTTTGACCATACAAGACCTTGCTGCGGGACTAAATTCCAAAAGTCAGATTGACGCCATTCTACTCGATTTCAGCAAGGCATTTGATAAAGTCTCACACGAGAGACTGGCAGCGAAACTACATCACTATGGAGTCCGTGGTAACATCTTGTCATGGATTAAAAGTTTCTTGGCAAACAGAGACCAGCAGGTAATATTAGATGGAGCCAAATCCAACTCAGCACCAGTATCATCAGGTGGACAATACTTGTTCCACTGCTGTTCCTGGTTTACATAAACGACCTGTTAACTAACGTTAATGCCACCGGCAGACTTTTTGCTGACGACTGTCTGGTGTATCGTACCATCAAGACTACGGATGACGCAGGGTCATTACAAAACTACATTGACACTTTACAGCAGTGGGACAAAGACTGGTTGATGTCGTTTAATCCTGACAAATGACGTGAAGTCATCAGAATCACAAACAAGAAAAAGTTCATAGATGCCAAATATACCATCCATGGCCAAGTATTACATGAAACTAACAGAACAAAATACCTTGGAGTTACCATCGATAACACACTATCATGGAACAGTCATATTGACATCATGACTAAGAAGGCAAACAATACCACAGCCTTCCTACGTAGGAACCTATCATCGTGTCCAGCTGATGTCAAACCAACATGCTATATATATAACACTAGTAAGACCACAGTTAGGATATGCGGCCACTGTGTGGGACCCGTGGACACAAACAAATATCAGTAAAATCGAAGCGGTACAACGAATAGCGGCACGCTTCACACTCGGTGACTATAGAAGAACGAGCAGTGTATCACATATGCTTCACCAACTTAAGTGGGACGACCTCATCACCCGTCGACAACAATTCAACTTGAAGTCACCATGTTATACATGTACCGAGTTATCCATCAACTGGTCGCAATACCATCCGGGCAGCACCTTATTTACAACCAACCGAACAAGATGAAATGAAATGAGGTTCCTAGTACCATTCACAAGTGTCAACTCCTATAAGAACTCCTTCTTCCCGTCTACCATCAGACTCTGGAACACGGTGAGTCTTCCATCAGATATTACAAGAATGCAATCCCTAGAGGCTTTCACTGAAGGGAGGGATTGCGTCCAGCTTCCACTAGACCAACCTCAGATGTTTTTAACCAGATCGTTTTATCCTGCCCCTGTAAATTTGGGTAAATACACTGAACGACCCTCCCTCACGTGTACATAGTCAGTTCAAATCAAAAGTTTTTTTTTCAAATCAAAAAGTTTTATTTAAAGTCGGTACATTTTTTAACAGTACAACATAAGCTCTCAAGAGCTTTTCAAACCGTCAGTTGTGCGAAAATGTTCCAGAGGAATTATGTACACTAATGGAAGAAGAAGAAGAAGAAGAAGAAGAAGAAGAAAGAAAATTGATTGGTAATGATTTTAACAGCAATAGTGAATTACAGATAATCATAAAAAAAAACTCAAGGGTTATCGCCCCTGTGCAATTCTCCTGTGTAAAGAGGTTTATGATTTAGCAGTTTCCACCGGTAAAAAGACAACAAAGTTTTCACGATGGTAAGCTTTGGTCAATGCTCTGTTAATTACACGAACAATGAGTTTTGCATTTCCAATGCATCTTATTCTTGTTGTATTACTATAATGAACCATATACTACGTCTTTATGTCGAAACGCAATGCAATAAAAAAAAAGGGGGGGGGGGGAAGCACATCATCATCACCCTGGAGAAATTTAAATGGTGTTCAATATTTGGTATTCTCCTCTACCCACAGACACTATGTATGTTTGTATGAAAGTCAATGATAAGAAAATAGTGACAATGGATACTATATGAAGAGAAGGCTTCCAATGCAAATATCAACAAAATGTAAACGGGTTTCACTGGAGTTGCATTGATGCAGGCCTGCTGGTACCGGGTCGTTTCGCCCCGATTACCTGTTTGCCCTGAGTCGATTTGCTGTTTTGCCCCGGAAAGTGAGTCGATTCGCCCCACTAAATTGCTATTATATAATAATAGATGAAGTCTTTTTTGACAATTTTTTGGTAATTATTTATTTATTAGTTGTATACAAAAAAAAATACTTACATAAAAATAAAATAAATATATGATAAACAACGGAGTTAACATCATCATGTTGTTTAGTCTGAGATTCCTCTGCCGTCCGACGGCTTTTTGTTCGACTTGCTGGGGACGGCAGAGGAATCTTGGACTACATGATGTTATGTTATAATATTTAATAATTATTGGTCAATTATTACTAATTAAACTGCAAAAAGATAATAAAGAGCAATTAATAACAAATTGAAAATTGTAATTATTTTTATTCTTTGATCTGTTGATTACTAATTTGGCTGCACGATTTACCACACACTACCACACAAGAAATCATATACAATTAGAAAGTAATGTAAAAACCAACAAACTGTAAGGTTCAGAGACGTCAAGAAAGCATGTTAATTATGAGGAAGGCAAAAATAAAGTACCCATGATCAAGCCTTACAACATCCAAAATACGAATCAATATTTGCAATGTTATTTTCCATATTTCATTTTTTAAAGCACTATTAAAAAATGAGGGCGAAACGACCGGGGCGAAAGGGAATCGGGGCGAACGGGAATAGGGTGAAACGACTCATGGGGCGAACGGGATTTGGGGCGAAACGACCCGGATTCGGCCTGTCTAATGATTTATCTCCCCATGATTTATTGGATATCGGACAACTATGCAATGGCACAAGCCACTAAGACTTTTGTCAGTTAAGCAGAATTTATTTTGCTATCCCGCAATGAAGGATTTCATGAAGCCAAAATTTTATTTAATCCGACTGAAACTTTAAAATTATGTTTTTTTTACATTAGCACAAGCAGCCACTTTTGTCATGGTGCTAATGACCTCCAACCTCCATCAGTGAAGCAGCCATTATTTTTTGTTGTTGCTATCATGAAACTTAGAACACTGAAATATGACTGAAACTTAATAATTACAGAGCCGTCCGGTGTTACTGTGCACCTAAGGGTTCAGTGGTTAATTTCACTGTGTATCAAAATTTTATTGAATTAATTTTAATCATCCTTAAATACTTTGAAGTATTATCTTTATGGTCCTTATCCAGATTCTGCTAAAAAAAATTAACATTTCAGTGAAAATGAAGTGTAAACAAACCTATTTTGACAAATGTTGCAATGTCGCATATACATACATTTTTTTTTAGCTCACCTGACCCAAAGGGTCATGTGAGCTTTTGTCATCACTTTGTCTGTCGTCGTCCGTGTCCGTAAACTTTTCATACTTTCTTCTTCTTCTTTGAAACCACCGAACTGATTTGGACCAAATTTGGCAGAAATGTTCATTGGGAGGTCCTCTACTAAATTTGTTATTTTGGTGCAGATTGGAAATCCAATAATGTGTTCTGATTGGTTGAAACTTTGAAAATCTTCTTGTCAGAAACTACTCAGCCGATGGAATTGTAACATTATAGAAATGATGACTGGATGGTCTTCTACTAAATTTGTTATTTTTGTGCCGATCGCATATCCAAGATGGCCGCCATGACTCGACTTAATTTTAACATAGAAACCTATGGGGAAAATGTTTAAACATTTTTTTCTCTGAAAGCAGTAAGTCAATTTAAAGCAAACATGACATGAATGGTCGTTAGGTGGTCAACTTTCAAAATAATCTCATGTGACCCCGACTTCCATCCAAGATGGCCACCATCAGCAAACATAGTTTTAACATAGGACCCTATGGAAAAAATGTTTAAAAATTTTTTTCCTCTGAAACCAGTATGTCAATTTAAAGCAAACATAGCATGAATGGTCCTTAGGTGGTCAACTTTCAAAATAATGTCCTCCATCCAAGATGGCCACCATCAGCAAACATAGTTTTAACATAGGACCCTATGGAAAAAATGTTTAAAAATTTTTTTCCTCTGAAACCAGTATGTCAATTTAAAGCAAACATAGCATGAATGGTCCTTAGGTGGTCAACTTTCAAAATAATGTCCTCCATCCAAGATGGCCACCATCAGCAAACATAGT
>MJUT01013604.1:508372-526213 GCA_002080005.1 Gigantidas platifrons
CCATCAGCGGACCATTGGACTGTATGGGAATTTCATTGAAAAACCTTTTTGTGAGAAACTACTCAACAAATTGAATATTTTGCATTATATGAATGTTATTTGGATGGATCTACACCTGATCTATTATTTTGGTGCAGATTATAAATTCAAGGTGACCTCCATTGACGGATGAAGTTTAACATACCGGTAGGTCCTTTACCAGAATTATAATTTTGGTGCTGATCGGTAATTAAACATGGCTGCCAGGGGTAGATAATGTTTTCTTATTCGTCAATCTTTAAAAATCTTCTGGTCAGAAACTACTGATTCAATTGAATTTGTTTTCTGGTGTGAATGATCTATGGATGGTCCTCTACCTAAATTGTAAATTTGGTTCCGATTGGAAATTCAAGATGGCCACCATAGACGAACAAATTTTAACATAGAAGCCTACAAGACCCAATGGGAATTTGTACTGAGTTGTTCTTCTCAGAAAGTACCAAGCCAGTTGGCTTGATTTGTTCTATGCTGCTTCTATCTGCAAACAGAAAGACTTGAAAAATATGCTTGTTGATAACCTTCTTCAAGAATTAAAACTTAAGCAGTCTAATATACTTACCATGGGAGATTTTAATTTTGACTTTAGGTTTTCAGAATTTATGGAGCACACATTCAATAGTAAGCAAATTGTGCCTTAAGTCGCAAGTAAATATGAATCTTTGTTAGACTTCACGTTCCTAAGGATTTACCCTGCCAATTATTACCAGGTGAGCGATGACAGGCTCTCCAGAGCCTCTAGTTTTGTACTTTGGATGGTTCTTAAGATGAATACAGAGAAGATATATTTTGAAAGTTTTCAAAATTGAAGTTTGTGCTTCGAAATTAGCTCAAATTTGAAAACATTTAATATCTTTTAATATACAAAAAATGTAATTATATTTAATACTCACATAGCAGTAGTCTCCATCTTAACTTTTCCTATGATTTTACATTTGACATGTAAAAAATGTATGTGCAAACACTGGTGCCAATACTGTATATTATTATTTAAATTATTTTTAGAGTATTATGGAATATAATGGTGCGGCAATAATAGCCATGAAAGGAAGGGACTGTGTAGCAATAGCTGCAGACAGAAGATTTGGAGTACAAGCTCAAACAGTTGCTACAAATTTCCAGAAGATTTTTGAAATGGGAGACAGATTATATATTGGCCTACCAGGATTAGCAACAGATGTACAAACAGTGTAAGTTAATCTACAATTTTTGTTTTAACAACTTTATTTTTTTGCAATTTTTTTTTTATTGAACTTGTTGATAAATATCATTGATTGAAGTCAAACTGGATTGGGATTTGGAAGTAAAAATTTAGGATTTAAACCACATCATGATCAGTGGTGTAATGGTTAGCATGTTCTGGACTACTGTAGATTGTGAGTTAGAGCCACGGTAGGGTCAAACCAAATACTATCAAGTTGGTATTTGATGTTTCTCTGCTAAGTACATAGCATTAAGGAGAAAAAGCAAAGACTGGATGGCTTGGAATAAGGATAATGTGCCAGAGTGGAGCGATCTCTACCTGCAGACAGTGAGCTAGCACTATTAAAATCCAACTTAGCATGTTGGTCCAGTACAAAGTAGATATCGTTATCATAAAATCAAATGTAACTTGTGGTATGGGTAAAAAATTGCTCATTTGGCATTAAACAACAAGTTGCAAGGACTTGAAATTTAATTCCAGACTTCAGTAGAAAGTATGATACTTCGTGTTTGACTTCCATTTTCAATCATTAGTATTCAACCGTGTACAACACAAGCGTGTTGTGACTATACAATATCTTTATGACAGTTGGTTTCTACTGGTTCTTATTTATGAGGATTTCATTGATATTTTTTTACCCTGTTGTTCTATTTTGTCTTACTTTAGATCACAGAGACTACAGTTTAGAAAGAATATGTATGAATTGAGAGAAAACAGAAAAATTAAACCTAAAACATTTATGAGTATGGTGTCCAATTTACTGTATGAACGAAGGTAGGTACAGTTAAATTTGGGATATAGATTATAATGTATGGGTGCTTAAACATGACTTCAACAATATTTCATTTATATCGTGGCAGTCTGTTTTATTGATGGAGGAAACCAGAGTACATGCAGAAAAACACTGACCAACTGCAAGTTGTTGACAGGATTTATCAAATAATGGTGCAGGTCGCACCACACTTGATTAAAACAGGGTGACAATGACTTCTCTCACAGTTGACTGAACGGCAAAGTGAGGGAAAATTTGAGAGACATGATTTAAATCTAAATACATATCCAATAGGATTGGAGCCACTTTGGCCCTGTGTGATATAATTGATAGATGTTTAGCCATGAATACATGTATTTTGATTATTCATAACACACTTTCCTGGCTTGGTACATAAAATTGGTGGGACTAAACTAGTTTTATGAACCCAAGCCTCCTCACTTAGATGTGTTCATACAAGTCGTATCCACATGTGAATAAAATGCCCACCCTCACATATTACAGGGGGAGCAGCATTATTATAAAGAATGCCATGACTAAAGT
This sequence comes from Gigantidas platifrons, assembly GCA_002080005.1. Lineage (NCBI taxonomy): Eukaryota > Metazoa > Mollusca > Bivalvia > Mytilida > Modiolidae > Gigantidas > Gigantidas platifrons. The sequence continues at coordinate 510,928 of MJUT01013604.1, forward strand.
TATGTATGTATACATAAGGTGAGACGCTAATAAATTCAATTATAAAGAACACCATGACTAAATAAAATGAATTAATCACATCCTGTATTTTTAATGTGTGTTGTAAGCGGACATTTTAGAAAAAAAACTGCTAGTCAGAAAATACATTTAGTAATTGTTTTAACCATTGAATAAGTCAATGTTAGTTAAACAATTATCTCATACTCTGTGAAAGTCTGGAGGATTCCTATCACAAATAATTAATATGTATTAACAGATTTGTGTTTTGTTTAAAATTTTTCAGATTTGGACCATATTTTGTTGAACCAGTAATAGCTGGTCTTGACCCCAAGACATTTGAACCCTATATAGCATCCATGGATCTGATTGGTTGTCCAATGATAACTGATGATTTTGTAGTCAGTGGTACTTGTAGTGAACAAATGTATGGCATGTGTGAATCACTGTGGGAACCAAATATGGTAAGATTTCAAATATTTTACCTGAATATCGTAATGAAACATACAATATGCAAACAGATTGATTGATTGATTGATTGTTGTTAAAGGCTATATTCATGGCAAGAAAAGTATTTCTTGTAAGAAAAAAAGGTATGAACTGAAGTTTAGCTATAGATTACCAAAGACAAATCAAGGATATGTAAACAGAGGTTATATTGTTGACTAGTACTGTTTAGATAATTACAGAACTGTTTACTCTTACGGAATTTCAGTAATTGTCCCGGATTTTAGTTTCAAAATGCAGGTTACAGATTTACCTCCGGGAATTACGCTTCCCGGTTTTGTACCGACATTTTTTTTTCCTTCTTGGAATCTTGGTCGTGTAAGTGCTTTGTCAAGTTTGCGCTTGATTTTCCAGTTTAAAAAAGCGCTACAACGACATTGATGATAACATACTCGGATCGTTTCTAGACTTATCATTTTGTGAAGGCAGGTCACCGTGTTCACATGTGGGCCAATGTATGCTAAAAGAAAATCAGCCGATGACGAAGCAGTGGATGGCGATGCAACGCAGACGAAGAATAACTTGATTCAGAAATAATTATTTACCTTTGATAAGTACCCATGCATCTCAAAAACTTTTCTGTACAAAAAAAAACTCAAGATCTGTTTTGCATTAATTTTTCTTCCATTTCGTTGGGTGGAGAAATTATAATCATTTTGTAATGCAAGTAGTGTATACAATGTGTTTTGCAGGTAATGTGCACTTCCTGTACACAAAGTTGTGATTTTTTATTGTTATCTTAGTGTTTCAATTTTTTAGCCAGTATTTGTGAAGATATCACAATATGTTCAATTAAATTTATTTGAAAAATGCCTTCGTATCATTATGATCTGCATGTAATTGGATCCACATTTCCATGGCATTGCATACATCATATACATTTCAATAAGTCTCTCTATGGTAATTTTCATTATGAAATATGAGATTACTGACAAAGGGTCCAAATTACTGACAAAAATTATTAACATTACTGAAGATTCCAGAAAGGGGTAAGCACCTCTGTAATTATGTTCAAGTACTCTCTGTTTTAATCACAATATTTGAAATAAAACATGTCAAACTTGGTCCAAACTAGTATAAAATGAAGGATTACGGAACAGTATACACTGCATGAAAATTCCCATTTCCTGTTTCTCGGGGAGAGTAAAAAACATACAGGAATGTGAGATGTTGATTGGTACTTCCAAGCGGGAAAGTGTTATAATAAGTCTGTTGTTGCTTGATGTACTTTGCGGTTATCATATATATATGTTTCTGAAACGGATTTACGATTTATTTTAAGTCTGAATTCCGTATGTATTTGTATAAAATTGCATTTATATGAGATACCAGATATCGATATTGCGGTGTCGAACTTACAGATATTTTAAAATAAAAACTAAGATAATATGAATAGGCACGGCCTATAGAGAGTACGGAAGTGAATATAATAGATCTTAATAATGAAAAGAGGAAATGTTCGTTTCAAGTGAAATGGTCAGCTGAATTTCATTGGGTAAACTATGAAAAATGAAAAGATGTTATGTACCCACTTTGTAAATTTCCAGACTTGTCCGACTTAACAACTAAAAGCTAAAGAAAAGATCTAGACTATCAAAAATGATAATCACAAACCAGCAAAAATGTAGTTTTATTCAGATTCATATCTCAAATTGATTATTAACAAAACAAAGTAAGAATAATCATTTATTTTAAACATCAAAACCTTTTCAGATATTCTCAGAATGCAAGATTTTGCATTAAATATTTCAAAATGTTCATTTGGGGGCATGTCCTCAACGGGAAAATAGAAATTTGGAAGGGAAAGTAAATTGTTTATTTCACTTTCCCTTGGGACTTAAAAAATAATTCTTCATGCCCTGGTATATAGGGGATTCATCTATTTTGTTCATTAAGCACTGACATTTTGTGTAGAAAGATTCGTTAAACACCATAATTAATTATCATGATCCTAATTAAGTCATTCATGAAGTAATTATAACATGTGAGGAATTGCTTAATGTCTACACTTGTATATAATATGAGACAGGCACAACCTGTTAAAGGGCGAAGTCTATATCCAGCATTTGGCTGTCTTAAAGGAGAGGCAAATGGCATGCCTCCTAAAGAAATGTTTCCATAGTACATGTATGCCCCCGCCTAACAGGAAGTTGATGCCTAAAGGGGGGATAAAAAACGATGTGGGAGGAAAAGTTTCTGAAGGGGGCCTAGGGGTTATTGAATGTGCCTATGCATGTATGTTGCAATGTCTGAAAATCGTTTTCTGAGGTTTTTACCATTTTGACTTTTTCCAGTTTCTCATAGCATGAAGTGTCAAAATATGATGGGGCGACCATTTGTTTTTGAGGGGGGGGGGGGCTTGAAACATTTTGACCCAGAATTAGTTGACTCTTGTCGAAAATAAAAATTCTGATATCAAAGTCATTTGCTAAGATTTACATATTTTTAGCTCACCTTGACAAAGGCAGTGTGAGCTTTTGCCATCACTTGGCGTCCGTCGTCCGTTATCTTTTTACATTTTAATCTTCTCCTCTGAAACCCCTCAGCCAAATGAACTGAAACTTGGTATGAGAATCTATGGAAGGTCCTCTATAAAGATTGCTCATTTCGTCCCGATCCATTAATAAACATGGCCGCCACATCAATTCATGTTTATGATTGTATGCTTTCTAAAAAAAACATTTTTTCTGTGGAAAGGGAGATAACTCTAATTTAAATATAGATATTAGTAAAATGCAGATCTGTATGAATAGAATTCCAGATAAATATGCCTCTAAAACCCCTCAGCCAAATGAACTGAAACTTGGTAGGAAGCATCTATGGAAGGCCCTCTATAAAGATTGCTCATTTCGTCCCGACCCATTAACAAACATGGCCGCCACAGGCAATTCTTGTTTCTGATTGGTTGATTTCTAAAAATCTTCTCCTCTGAAACCGCTTGGCCAAATGATCCGCAACTTGGTAGGAAGCATCTATGGAAGGTCCTCTATAAAAATTTTTCATTCTGTCCCGATCCATTAACAAACATGGCCACCACAGGCGATTCTTGTCTCTGATTAGCTGATTTTTTAGATTCTTTCCCTCTGAAACCGTTTGGTAAAATGTACTGAAACTTGGTAGGAAGCATCTCTGGAAAGTCCCCTGTTGTGATTGCTCATTTCGTTCCGATCCCTTAGCAAACATGGTGGCCACAGGCAATTTTTGTTTCTGATTGGCCTATTTTAAAAAATCTTCTTTGAAACCGCATGGCCAAGTGAGCCGAAACTTGGTAGGATGCATCTATGGAGGTCCTCTATAAAGATTACTCATTTTTTCCCTATCAATTAACAAATATGGCTGCCACAGGCAAGTCTTGTTTCTTATTGGTCAATTTCTAAATCAGCTTTTCCTCTGAAGCTGCTTGGCCAAATGATATGAAACTTGGTCAGAAGCATCTATGGAAGATCCTCTATAGAGATTACTCATTTCGTTTTGATCCATTTACAAACATGGCTGCCACAGGCAATTCCTGTTTTAGATTGGTCAATTTCTAAAAATCTTCTTATCTGAAACTGCTTTGCCAAAATCAACCGATATTTGGTGGGAAGCACCTATGGAAGGTTCTGTATTAAGTTTCCTCAAAGCAGAATGTAAGGTGAGCGACACAGGCTCAGCCCACTGAGCCTCTAGTTTGTCACAATGTGAGTGTGCAAGATAAAGGGTAAGAACAGGTCCAGCAGATATCAAGTAGGTCCACTGAATGTATTTTTGCAGGACCTAGAATCGACCTAATGTCAACAAAAATTTGATTCTATATAGCTAAGGGTTTTGGGCTTTTCAAAAGGGGAATGAGGGTCAAACGAAAATGCAATGATTTTAAATGCAATCAAGGTTTTTCAAGCAAAGCTGCTTGCCATAAAAAGAAAAAACTTACCTGTCATGCTTGTCTTGTCAGAATCATTTCATGTTTTTGAATTGCGGATAGCATGTAGATGTAACAAATTCCCTAGTCGAAGACGAAGGCGAGCTACTCTTTCTATTTGACACCAGCTCACAAAGTATTCAGAGAGGAGAATCATCCTTTCAGGAGAAATGTATGGACTTTCATGAAATTCATCCCAGGGTTGCATAGGACCTGGCACATGTGTGTATTTCATGATAAGTACACACTAACAAATGACGTACTACACATAACGCTTTGTGTGGATATTATAAGTTTTCTTTTAGAACTTTCATTTGAGTTTATTTGAATTTTTCAGAATATAAACAATAAGAGATTTCAGGATTTCTCATTGAAATAAATTTTATTGCGATTTTAAAAACTATTTTGTTCTATATTTTTACACTTCCGGTTAAAAGATATTTGGCTATGAATACAATAGTCACGTGACTAAAATTTGTATAGCCTATACAGGGCTCTACGATTCATACCAGCTCCCACTAGCCCCTGGCTAGTAAGGACATATTTTTTACTCGCCAACAAAAGTATGTTACTAGCCAGATTAATAAAGATACTAATTCGTACTATGTAACTCCAATATGTATTTATTTCTTTGGCAATAACAAAGGCAATTTTATTATAAGTCTAATTTCATTTTTTTTTTAACTGTTTTTCAAAAGACTGAAGTATTAAAACTAAGATGGCTTACTGGAGGTAAAAATGTACTAGTATATTATAAGTTAAGGAATGGGCTTTTGCTGATACCATATATTGAAACATTTTTCATTTTTCTTACTTTTATTATGATAAACAAGACTTTCACGTTTAAGTTTCTTTCCAGTAACAAATTCGGTTTTGCCAGCAATATCTGGTCCTGCCATTTGGCAAACATCACAAGACATAAGGTCACTACTGTAATCGTAAATAATGAGCCACAAAATCCGACTTCCAGACATCTTGGAATTTACGCTTTTCAGCTTTAGAAGCCGAACCTTCATTAGTATTTTGGCTTGATACTTCCGTCGATGTTGCATCAGGCAGGCCAGCTTCACGATCAGTTGATTCAACCGGTTTATGCTTAGCGAGAAAAAAATGGAAGATTGTTTTATTTTTACACATCGTGGTAACTTTCAAGTGTTAAAAGTTTGTGATTTAAAACTTTCGTATCTGAGTCAATTGTGCGATTTAAAAAACCGGATAATGAAAGTCAGAATTTAAATTGAAAAATGTCATCGTTGACGGAACGAACATTTTTCGGAAATATCAACTCGCCGTCTGGCTATTAATACAGAATTTTTACTCACATTTTACAAAAGTAACTCGCAAATGCGAGTGTTTTGGTCGCAATGTAGAGCCCTGCTATAGTTAAAAGGGCTTCTCCCTTTAATAAACATGTTATAAATCAAAGTTGTAAATTAATACCGTCATTAAGTTAAAACAGCCATGTTTGTTTTATTGCTAATGGCAGAATTGTTGACAATCAATGTTAAAATTTCTTTTTATACTACATTTATCCTGATTCCAGGTTCTGTTCCTATTTACAAAATTTCGAATTGATTCTGACAAAATAAAAATATTTCTTTTTGTATTACATGTGCTTAACTAATTAGCGTTCACATCATTGTAGGAACCAGAAGATCTATTTGAGACTATCTCCCAAGCTCTATTAAATTCTGTAGACAGGGATGCAGTGTCAGGTTGGGGAGCAGTGGTACATATCATGTAAGTATAATACACTATATGCCATTGGCATTTTGTCATGTTCGTGATTGTATAGTAGTTGCATTTACAACTACCTATGCAATCAGTTCTATCACCACTGATGTTGTGAGTTTGAATCTCGATCAGGGCAAGGTGTACAACATTATGTTATAAAGTTTTGTCAGTGATTTGCGACAGGTCGGTGGTTTTCTCCGGGTCCTGTGGTTTCTTCTACATTGTATCAATAACACTGACCTCCACGATATAACTGAAGTATTGTTGAAAATGGCGTTAAACACCATCAAACATACAAACAACAAACATTTTTATCTCTTAGAATATAAGAATATCAGGAATATCTTATTTTTATGCCCGACACTTAGTATGGGCATTTAGTTTAACCCACGTCTGTACAATATCTGATCAGTAACATACATTCCCCTTCAGCAAATCATTAGATAATTATGCAAAAGGTCAGGGACCATAAAAGGAAGTCCAAGTTATGGTAGCTTTCAAATTTTACAACTTCTAACATTCTGGAGTTATGCACCTTGAATTGCTGAAGAATACCTGCTTAGCTGGAAATGGGTGCATACATGTCATATGGACAAATTTGTCTATTTTTTTTTAATGTATGTAAGTTCTTGAAAATTGTTTAGGTACAGAAAATTTCATTTGTAAAATATTTACTTACATTTATTACATTATTGTTTGTTTTTGTTTCAGAGAGAAAGATAAAGTAACAACCAAAGAACTAAGAGGAAGAATGGACTAGTTTTTCTCATTAATATGAAGACATTATCATCAACATATTGTATTGTACAAGTGCTCTTTGTTATCAACATAAAATTGACTTCACATTGTCAGATTTTAAGTCTTTTAATCAGTTTAGATTTTGCTCTGATAATATAGTTATTTCACGTGTAGCCAGGCAATAAATCAGAATATTTTTCCCGAGGTTCTGAAATCAGCTCAATGTTCTATTGCTCGAAGCCAATGGCTGAGGGCGATAGAACTTTTAGCTGATCTCAGAACCAAGGGAAAAATACTTCTGATTTATTGCCTGAAACACATGAAATAACTGTTTTATTACCTAATAACTATCCAGTAATTTGCTTTATTTATAAGACATTTCTTCCACGTCCTGTCAAGCTTAGATTCTAGGGCTCCATATTAAATGTCCATCTTTTTTCTCCTGCATATGATATAGTGACAATAGTGGTATTAGATTGTAGGGTTTGGCATACTGGAGGTCTACATTGCAAGTTGAAAATCAAGAAACTGATAGAAATTTAAAGAGCTTGAAGATCAAGGGGGAATTGACAAACNACCGGGCAATAGATTAAAAAACACAGGAATGAAGTTTATGAAAAATGGTTAAAAATGTTAAATACCAAATAGACAGGTATTTTATATACTATTAGGTAATAATGTATTTTATTTCAATTCATTATGTTATGAAAGTTTGAAGATAGTGAAGGTGTAATTAGAAGTCGTAAATCAAGGGACACAATACAACGGGCAAAAGAACAGGGACAAAAAGATAAACAGCAATCAACAAAACATTACACATAAAACTAAAACTTAAGAAACACGAACCCCACAAAAAACCACCAGGTGAATTCTCTTGTTATCTTGATTACATTATTGATTCCTGGTATTTAATGCCACGTTTCTGAATATTTCTTTTATATAATGGTGGTAAGTTTTTTTATGTAGGAAACCAGAGTATCCAGATTACACCACTGATCTGCCAGAAGTTAATGACAAATTAATCACATTGTAGTCACAGATGGAAAACTGTAGTGATAATAGGCATATGATATAGTGACAATAGTGGTATTAGATTGTAGGGTTTGGCATACTGGAGGTCTACATTGCAAGTTGAAAATCAAGAAACTGATAGAAATTTAAAGAGCTTGAAGATCAAGGGGGAATTGACAAACACAATATAATAGATTAAAAAGCACAGCACACAAATGAAGTTTTGTAACTCAAACCCAATTAAAACATATGAAAAAAACATGTGTGAAGTTAGGTATTCCTGAATGACTTTCTGCTACAGTGGGTGGCCAAAAGTATTCGTCACCCTCGATTTTACGCAATGTATTTCATATAAAACCACTTTTTTCAAAATAATTATTGTGAAGTCATTTCTGACCGGATTTTGATAAAATTTGACCAGAAGAAGCAGAAATATTTAAAGATTATTTGTTTATTTTAGCATTATTTTCTATTAGATTGCCTTTATTTTCTTATGATTTAAAGACAATTTTTGTTTTCTGACGTCAAATTTGCTATATATTTTAACAAAAATAATATTGGAAAAATCGACATTTGTGTTTAAATCACAAGTAAACAAAAACCATGCAGACAAAAATGACTATTAGGTAAACAAATAAAATTCAAAGAATTCTGCGTGTCTTGAAATAAATTTCATAAAAATCTGCCCAGAGATAGCTTTGACATATTTTTTTTTTTAAATGTGGTTTTGTGTGAAATATATTATGAAATATATAGTAAAAAAATCGACGGTGACAAATACTTTTTGCACTGCTCTGTAAAAGGAATAAAATCAATTTTTTACTGTCGGTTTAGGCTATGAAGAAAGTTTGTTGTCGTCTATCAATCAAGTCTTGATCACCTGTGTGTTTGTATAGTCACAAAACGGAATGACACACGGGAAAAATCCGGAATCGTATAATGAATATTCATATATCAAAATACAGGTGATAGTTCAGCAGGCAATAGAATGTACCGGGCAATAGAACACAGGAATGAAGTTTATGAAAAATGGTTAAAAATGTTAAATACCAAATAGACAGGTATTTTATATACTATTAGGTAATAATGTATTTTATTTCAATTCATTATGTTATGAAAGTTTGAAGATAGTGAAGGTGTAATTAGAAGTCGTAAATCAAGGGACACAATACAACGGGCAAAAGAACAGGGACAAAAAGATAAACAGCAATCAACAAAACATTACACATAAAACTAAAACTTAAAAAACACGAACCCCACAAAAAACCACCAGGTGAATTCTCTTGTTATCTTGATTACATTATTGATTCCTGGTATTTAATGCCACGTTTCTGAATATTTCTTTTATATAATGGTGGTAAGTTTTTTTATGTAGGAAACCAGAGTATCCAGATTACACCACTGATCTGCCAGAAGTTAATGACAAATTAATCACAGATGGAAAACTGTAGTGATAATAGGCACTGATTGTATAGGATAGGGTTGTGGTGTTTAATGCCACTTTCAACAATATTTCAGTTATATCGTGGCAGTCAGTTTTATTCCCTGGAGAAATCCAGCTGCAAGTCACTGACAAACTTTATCACATAAAGTTGTATTGAGTACACCTCGCCATGAACGGTGATAGGCACTGATTGCACAGGTAGCTGATTGTATAGGTACATATAAACACAACCACCATACTATTTTGTGAACACCAACCCACAATCATTTACATATATAAAAACAAAATGAATTTGACATGATCTTTTTTTAGCATACAGTTTCATGATCTAAATGATTATATGGGAGAAAATTTTTAAGATGCCAAAGGGGTACCGTAATCAGAAGCAGTAAATCAAAGAAGGAAAGACAACACAAAGGCCAACAGAAAAAGGACAAACAAAGATCTACAAAACACAACACAGAAAACTATAGCTTGAGCAGCATGAACCCCTCTAAAAACCACAGGGTTAGCATTTCCTGCTCCAATAGTGACACCGTCCTATTACTGAAAAATTGTTGGTATAAATGAAAAAAACAGGGTAAAACAATTTAATATCATATTGCACTTCATGACCAAAAAAAAAAACAATTGTCATTTAAATTGTAATCGAATTTTTACTCGGATGTGGAAAAAAAAATCACATTTCCTGGTAGATTTTAAAATAAGTTCACACTACATGCATCATTCAGGAAAAGTGACTTTTTGTGTTGTCTTGGTGATTACACTTTTAATCTCATCAGTATTGTTGTCATTGTGTAAACTGTTTAGTTAATGTTTCATAATATTCCTCTTATTTATCAATAAATCTCCACAATACAAACGTAGATATAAAGCATGCTACATTTTGTATGACCATATTCCTGTGCATAGATTTTGATTTTGAAATAAAACTCACTTATTTCAATTTTTTTTATCAATTTTATACATATATTTAGCTGATATCTTTTCTTAATTAATAACTTTATTATGTCTCCCCTTCGAACGAAGGGAGACATTGTTTTAGTATGATTTTCTCTTCTTCCGCTTCTGCTTCTTCTCAGCGAAGCTTGTCCGGACCATAACTTTTTTGTCTTTCCAGATAGGTCAATTATATTTGGTATGTGGGTGCATGACCATAAGGTGGTATGTCGCGTACCATAATGACCTTGACCTTTGACCTCAAGGTCAAATTGTTTTTTAAATAGTATTGTCTGGGCCATAATATTTTTGTTTTTAGAGATAGGTCAATGATATTTGGTATGTGGGTCAGGGCTCACCAAACCAGGTGACTTGGTCGACAAAGTCGCCTTCACGGCTCTGAAGTCGCTCCAACCACAGGCACTTGTGTAGAGTCAAAAATATGCTCGCTATGTACCTAAAATACCACAAGGCCGGACTCACTCCTACTACCCCTGTCACATCAACCGCTATTTCCCCTGTCAAAATGTCGATAGAACACAAATCGCCTACTGATTTGCGTAGTGAAATGATTTTTCTTCAAGGAAAATCCGTTTTTTATATCTTCCTACCTTCTACACCCCCATAATGACAGATAATCCTCCGAATTTGTTGATACACGACATATCGTAGGCTGCAAAAGCAAAAGTAGGTCGCATGACGTCTTTCCGCCCTTCGTTCGTACTCGGGTTTTATCATATATAAATACTAAACACTAGAAATTCCAAATTCAAATTACAAGGTGCCAAAATATGAACTTCTCATGTATGTTTCGTAAGGTAATAATAAAACCCGAGAACGACCGAAAGGCGGAAAAACATACTTTCGCTTTCGCTTTTGCACATGTAAATGTACATCATGTATATTGTACATAAAACAAAATCCAAGAAAGTCAACAAAGAAAATTTTTAGAGCGCTTACATCATATCTCGGACGGACGGACGCCCGGAATTTCCATATCCCCCGCTCCGCTTTGCGGAGGTTGGTGACAATAACCAGGAAACAAACCATTTGAAAGGGAAGCAGAATAAAAAAATTCAGAACAGAACCCATTTTATGAAATGTTCTAGTACATCAAAACAAATGGTTTTCAAAAAGAATTGATTGTGAAAGTTGGACCAGTTTTTGGACACCAACAAATGTTTGATATCAATGGTCTCCTACAATCAAATTGAAATATAAATACACATCTATATTATCACCAGAATCAACAGCATGGGTGTAATTGTTTAATATTCACACAAAAAATTTGTGGTCTTTCCCTAAATATAGATTATGGAATTCTAAAGCCTTTTAGACAGTCTAAATATAGAATGACATTGAAAATTTCCTGACATGTCAGCTAAATATATCAGCCTATGAAATATTGATGCTCCTATAGAGACTAAAGTGTTTTCATTGAAGTCAAAGAGGTAAGTTGTATAATATTGATGTTACCAAAACATTTAATGTTGAAATACGAAAATTACTGCTAAGTCATGGGATTAAGTTTGAGTAGCATCTAAAATGCAATAATCTGGAATTGAGATTATTAATGAATCTATGATGGCCATAAGGTGTTCGAATCATTTAACTAAGTATGATATAAAAAAACTATTCCTACACGAAAAATACCCGTACGTTTCCAATTGTTTACTTTTACGGTTTTTTATTTATTATCTCCAATTTATTTTTTAATTTTTCATTTTGTGAAACGCAGTTCTTGTGCAAATTTATGATCAAGCTTACTCACTGTGTAGCATCACCACCGGATATAGGTACCTTGTGAAGTCAGGTAAGGTCAAATTCTTTCTTATTTTCATTATATTCTACGTTTTGCTGAAAAGTAAAGTTTTGTGATATTGATTCCTAATAATGCAGCTACTATCTAAGGCTGATTATGATCCGTAATTGGCTTTCTCTCTCTTCAAATCGTCAGAATAGGACCGGGTAGTACCTATTCAAAGAAGCATGTGACGAGTTCAAAGTTGTAAAAAACACGTTTATCCTTCAACTATTCATTTGACGTTTTTGTAGAACAAAGTTTTATCATATTTAAAGGAAAAGGCCATGGTCTTAACAAGTTGGCGTGAAAATTTAAATGACAGTAAATAAAAGACATCTGTGTTAATGGATGTTAAAAATAGTATACTGTAAGGTAGAATTTGGTCATTGAAGTTGCCTGTTGCACTAAATAATGGGGATCGCCATTTTTCAAAACTCTCCAATGTGGAGGAGACAAAAGCCTGAAAAGGGGCGTATCCATTCTCGGATTATACCTTCCCGTTACGTCACGCCGTCGGTTTCGTATATTATATCAGCATTGATCAGTTGCAAATGTAAATCGTAAAATAACGTGGTATATATTTATCTTTTGATATTTACAAAATCATTATGACTTCATGTTAAGCATTTTATTGCACTAACGCAGGGAAAGTGTGAGACGATTTTTTGTGTGTAATTACCGATCCGGACAGGATTACCTGTCAACACAATGATCATCGATCAGTGACCTCGAAAAACACGTGAAAGTACGACAGCATTGGGGACAAAAAAGAAAAAAAACATGTGTAAGCACAAAATGAGTTAAAAATGACAGTTATTTTACCTACGGCCAATCACGTAAAACATGAAATTATACGTAAAACCCCCCACTTTCCCCCGATACAAATAAACTCCTTTGTTTTATGAAAATGTAACATGGGGATGGGAATATTAAGAACAAAATTAGAACGATATACATTTATAAACATTGTATTGCAGTTGATCTGATATTAAAACATAACCAAACGGGCACGATGTTGGGAAGAGTCAGATACATGTTATTTATTCAACTAACATGATACGACTGAGTGACGTAACATGAAGAGGTGTCATGGCCGCTTACACTACGACAGGAAATTCCAAATATTCATATTTCTAATTGGGTATATTAATGTTAATAAAGGTGTTTGTTTTTTTTTTTTAAATAATAAGTTATTTACGAATAACAAGTTATAATGAATTGAATTAAAACAACTTTTCAACTGACTGGTCTTTTCCTTTAAGCTTGAACAACACTGTATTTCGAAATAAACTATTGTTTTCACAGAGAAATTCATGTAAATAAAGCGACATCGCTGTACGGCAAATAGTAAAGTATCTATTCCCCGTACAGTAAACAACTATTCGCCGTACAATTTATTCGCTTTATTCACATGAATTTCTCTGTGAAAACAGAAGGGTGGCAACAACCAACCAACAATCTATTTCAAAGGGAAACGTCATTAAAAATTCAGAACAGAACCCATTTTATGAAATGTTCTAGCACATCAACACAAATGGTTTTCAAAAAATTTATTAAGAAAGTTGGACCAGTTTTTGGACACAAACATATTTTGCTAAAGCAAGATAAACCTTGCTAAATTTTGAATCAATGATCTCCTACAATTCAATTGAAATAAATACACATATTTATTATCATGAGAATCAACACCTGTAATTGTTTATTATTCACACAGAAACTTGCATTGACAGACGTGCTCTTTCCCTAAATATAGATTATGGAATTCTAATGCCTTTTAGACAGCCTAAATATAGAATGAAATTGAAAATTTCCTGACATGTCAGCTAAATATATATCTGCCTTTAAAATACTGATACTCCTATAGATGACAGTAATTGTTATCCCCTCGCCAACGAAGTTGCGAAGGGAGATAGTAACGCTACCGTCCTTCCCTAACATCTTGTGAACACTCTAGAATCAACATCATTCGATGGATTTTGACCAAACTTGGTACATACTTATTTCTGAAGAGAATCTTGAACCCTATTGATTTTCAAGGTCAAATGTCAAGGTCACCGGGTCAAATTTTTAGGCGAGGAGATACGCCACGCTTTGCGTTGCCCTTGTTTGGTTTAATTTAATACATTGTATATCCTATTAAATAAATTATAAGTATATCATCTCCCCAGAATATAAAAATTACACTATTAGGATTGTGGTGTTTAACGCCTCTGTCAATACTATTTCAACTATATCATAGCGGTCAGTTTTGTTGGTTGATGAAACCATAGTAGTTTTTCTGTACTCGGAGAAAACCAGCGACACCCCCAAGAATCACTGACAAACTGTGTAGGCGTAATTATAAATTTATGTTGGTCACCGGTATCATCGCAGTTCTAGTTGACCGTAATATCCCGGAGGCATGATATCTTCGGGTAAATCCGCGGCTTACTTTCTATCTCTCGGCTGTACTACAGTGAGTGATATGTAAATTTGTACATGTATCTACACCTAACATTTCTTCGCTGGAAATGACAATTTACCAAAAGAAATGTTGCACAGTTTAGTTAAGTTCCAAACCATTTCACACATTCGAATGGTACATATTTAACACGATATAGAATCATCACAAGTCAAAAAGAAAAAAAGAAAAAAAAACATTTGCAGACTAGATTCTTATGGGCGCATCGATTTTGAAATATATTTAACCTTCTAGAAGAAACATTTCCAAAAGTAGTTCCTCTGGAAGCTCTCGTAATACGCGCGAGGTTAGGTAGAGGAACGTTGGGGTATATTTTAGTATTAAACGCTTCTTTTCATTAGTTCATGCATGTGTAAACGGTACCGATGCACTCACAAACTGAATAAATGCCCATATTTAATTGTACACAGGAGGAGTTGCGCGACCAATATTTTGCTATGAACGGACGGGTGTGAAGCAAAATTATGTGCTGTGAAATTATGTCCTGCAGAACAATATTTCATGATTATATTGTCATGGAATTTTGTCTTATCTATGATATCTTGTCCTTTATCTGTTAGTATAATGTCATGTTAGGGACAATATATCATAGTGAAACTGTGTCATAACAAAGGAAGATAATTCTAATTCAAAACTTGGGCATTATTTCATGACTGATTGTTATGAAATTTTGTACAATAAAGGGAAATAATGAAATAGTCTTTCAAGTGTTTTTTTTTAATGATTGATAATAATATAAACATAAGATAT
>MJUT01013604.1:561345-574368 GCA_002080005.1 Gigantidas platifrons
GAAAAGTATTAAAATTTTGAAAATTTGATGAAAAAAGGGCAATAACTCCAAAATGGGTAATGGGATTTACTTCAAAATTGCAGGATAGGTAGATCTTGATATGCTGCATATTTTTGCAATTAAACTTAACCTTTATCTCTTATAGTATTTGAAATATCAGAAGAAAAGTATTAAAATTTTGAAAATTTGATGAAAAAAGGGCAATAACTCCAAATGAAAAGTATTAAAATTTTGAAAATTTGATGAAAAAAGGGCAATAACTCCAAAATGGGTAATGGGATTTACTTCGAAATTTCAGGGTAGGTAGATCTTGACATGCTGCATAATTTTGCAGTTGAAACTTAACATCTATCTCTTATAGTTTTTTAAATAAAGGACGAAACGTATTACAATTTTGAAAATTTGATGAAAAAAGGGCAATAACTCCAAAATGGGTTATGGCATTTACTTCAAAATTGCAGGGTTGGTAGATCTTGACATGTTGAACATGTTTGCAGTTTAAACTTAACATCTATCTCTTATAGTTTTTGAAATAAAGGACGAAAAGTACTAAACTTTTGAAAATTTGATGAAAAAAGGGCAATAACTCCAAAATGGGTAATGGGATTTACTTCAAAATTGCAGGGTAGGTAGATCTTGACATGCTGCATATTTTTGCAATGTAAACTTAACCTTTATCTCTTATAGTTTTTGAAATATAAGACGAAAAGTATTAAAATTTTAAAAAATTAATGAAAAAAGGACAATAACTCCAAGATGGGTAATTAGATTTACTTCAAAATTGCAGGGTAGGTAGATCTTAACATGCTGAACATGTATGCAGTTTGAATTTACTATCTATCTCTTATAGTTTTTTAAATAAAGGACGAAGAGTAGAAAATATGCCTAATTTGCATAATCGGTATAAATCGGCTGACAGAAAAATTTCACAGAAAAACCCGTAATATATGTTAAACTACTCCTTGCCATGTAGCTGCAGTTAAAATTTGAGCTCATTTTGACTTATACTAAAGCAGCAATGAACAATTGAAGAAATTTCTATTTTTAGTAACAGTAGCCATCTTGAATGGAGGGCGGGACTGTCGGACACAATTTTGAAAGGGACTCACCCAGGGACCATTCCTGCCAGGTTTGGTTTAATTTAGTTCAGCGGTTTCAGAGGAGAAGATTTAAATGTGATCTTTTATCAAAATATGCCTAAATTGCATAATCGGTATAAATCGGCTGAAAGAAAAATTTCACAGAAAAACCCGTAATATATGTTAAACTACTCATTGCCATGTAGCTGCCATTAAAATTTGAGCTCATTTTGACTTATACTAAAGCAGCAATAGACAATTGAAATTTCATCCCCCTTTTTTCTATTTTTAGCTTGGTGGCCATCTTGGTTTGAAGTCGGGATCACCGGACACAATTTTGGAAGGGGGTCATCCAAGGACCCTTCCATCAAAGTTTGGTTGCAATTGGCCCAGTAGTTTCTGAGGAGAAGATTAGAATGTGAAATGTTGACGGACGGACGACAGACGACGGACGAAAAGTGATGGCAATAGCTCACATGACCCTTTCGGTCAGGTGAGCTAAAAACGTGTTATATTATAATTACATTAAAATATTTCTATATGTATTGCAGGACTTTAAAGACAACATGTGAGCAAAGTCCGGTGACAATCAAAGTTAATCCATTACAACAAGAGACAGAAAAGCAGGTATATTTAACATTTGACATCGATTGCAGAGGAGGTTCCATGTTTTTAAGTAATAGTGGGTGTAGAAATTGTCGAGCGGTTCCTTAATATAAAATTTAATGCTATTTGAAAGCAAAAAAAATTTAAGTGAAAAGGTTAAATTGTATCACTAATCCTTTACGATGGGGTAATAGTATGTTTTATAAATGTATTTTGCTTTGTTGGAAATTTGAAAACTGTGACTGCCTATATCGATTTCTTCTAGTACACACCTAGTTTTTGGTCAGGTCCATGTTGCTGATCCTTTTTTTTTAGTTTTATGCATTGTGTTTTTGTGTTTCGTTTGTATTCATCCTGTGTCATGTGTACCCAATGTTGCCAATGTCACTGGATTGTCCATTCTTGATTGTCCCCTCAGTTTTCTCCAACGTTTATTTACCAGTATTATTAAGTAGAGCTCTTATAGTATTGATAAATGCCAACGTCAATGAAAAGATACAAAGATATCGTCACATAGTTTCAAATACGACTATGAAAAGAAACACGAAAATCATGTTATTCTATTGGACATTGAATGTCATTAAATGTGTAGTCGATAAAGGAAAGAAACAAAGCGCACTATTGCATATATATATATATATATATATAATCATTTTTTTCCTTCTAATTTCTAGATCCCAGGACAGCCGTACGTTACAGAGTCTGTTAATATGTCCAATAATCTAAATTTAAAATGGGAAGGTGTAGAACTATGTGAAAATGATGCTTACCAAATAATGTATAAGGAAGGTCAAAGTGGAATGTGGGTATATTGCAAATCAAATATTGCAACTACAACGTATAAGATAGAGGGATTACATGCAGAGACATCATATGTCTTTAGAATAAGAGTGATCAATACTTTTTCTGGGGTTGAAGGAAAATTTAGTGTTGAAAGTAACCCTATAACAACTGGCAAGTCACAAGCACTGGGAATGAAACAGTTGTCTACCTTGATTTACGAAAATCCAATTGCCGTCTATGCATTGCCAGTTACCGAATTGAAAGATGCAAGGAATACAGCAGCTAAGACAAGGAAGCTAACATTAGGTAAGTCTAACTTGTTTCACTCTATTTTTAGCTCACCTTGCCAAAGGCAATGTGAGCTTTTGCCATCACTTGGCGTCCGTCGTACGTCGTCCGTCATCCGTTAACTTTTCACATTTTAATCTTCTGCTCTGAAACCCCTTAGCCAAATGAATTGAAACTTGGTAGGAAGCATCTATGGAATGTCCTCTATAATGATTGCTCATTTCGTCCCGATCCATTAACAAACATGGCCGCCACAAGTAATTCTTGTTTCTAATTGGCCTATTTTTAAAAATCTTCTCCTCTTAAACTATTGATCCAAATGAATTGAAACTTGGTAGGAAGCATCTATGGAAGGTCCTCTATAAAGATTGCTAATTTCGTTCCGATCCGTTGACAAACATGGCCGCCACATGCAATTCATTTTTATGATTGTATGCTTTCTGAACAAATCTGTTTTCTGTGGAAAGAAAGATAACTCCAATTTAATCTGTGGAAAGAGAGATAACTCTAATTTAAATATAATTTATTTTAGGCCATACAAAGTTAATTTCTTGGTTCTCAGGCCCGCCCGCATGTGGAAATTCGTCGCCGCATTGCCGATTTTTTTGCAAAAATAGTAAAAAAAAAAAATGTAAATGCGGTAGCGCTGTCCGTACGGAAAAAAACAACCGCATCGGTTTTTCTCTTATATCGCGTGGTCGGTGAAACGCTTTAAAACGCATCATGCTTAAATGAGATTTAAAGCATCGTTATGACAATGTATAAATAAAAAACGTGTTTCCGTTTGACATTTAGACAAAATGTCAATCGTTTCTGTGCAAATTCGGCACAAATGTTTGCCAGTTTTACCAGGAAACATAATAGGGGGATTCTCCGAAGCTTGTACCTTATTGGAATTGTTTACGGAGATAAAACATGGTACGTTGGGACCAGCGGATTGGACGTTTCCATAAAAATTAACCACTTGTGATGTTTCTGCCACCATCGGAAGAAATAAAATTGAAATTTTCAATAAAGTAATGAAAAGATTTATACATTGCCATATTTTTCACACAAAAAAAGAAGTAAAAATGCCTCCCTCATCACTTTTTACAGCAGTAAAAGGATAAAAAAAAATGCCGCCCTCCCTCATCAATTTTGACAAAAAAGGGCCTGAGAACCAAGTAATTAACTTTGCATGGCCTTAGTATAATACAGTTAAAATGAATCTGTATAAAAAAAAATGTGACCGAGATACACACCCTAAACCATATATATTTATGATCAGGGTGACTAGGCAAATTAAATGCATTATAGCTCAGGCCCTGGGGGTCATACTCCACCCCCTACCTGAGGTAAACTTTTTAATGGTTGAGATCCCCACCCCTAAACCATATATATTTATGATCAGAGTGACTAGGCCAATTAAATGCCTTATAGCTCAGGCCCCAGGGGGTCATACCCCACCCCCTACCTGAAGTGAATTTTTTAATGGTTGAGATCAACACCCCTAAACCATATATATAAATGCCCCAAGAGTTGAGGCCCGAGGTCATCCCCATCCCCTACAGGAAGTTTTTTTTATAGCCGAGTATATAACAAGACCAAATGATTTTGAAGGGCAAGTTAAAGAAAATGTTAATGTAGAGGCCTGTGGGAAGCACCTATAGGCTATGGAATGTTCTGTATTAAGTTTCTTCAGAGCAGAATGCAAAGTGAGCGACACAGGCTCAGCTCAGGGCTGAGCCTCTAGTTAGGTATTATGTAAACTTATTGTAAAAAATAATAAAGAAACCATGCACACCTATGAATACATGTATAATGGTCACAGAACACATTAATTTTCACATTTCCAAAGATCATGTGACCATTTGCCCTGAAGTAGCAGTTTGTCTTTCATTCAGAATTTTTCACATTATGAGTAGTTGATATTTTAGCTTAAGCTTGACATGAATAATATATGGAGGTGTTAAAGCAAATAATGGAATTTATTTGTATTCTATTCCACGTCCTATATACATGTAGCTGCAACTTAGCATGAAATGTTTTTAAGATATCAAAAGAGGGTAATCAGAAGCAGGAAATTGAAAATAAGTATGAATGAGAAAATTACCGGATTGTGTTTGTGATTACGACAAATAAGGGTAATAACAAAATTACTGAACACAGAGCAATCTTCCAAGGGAAAGTCAAAACTCATTAATCAATAAACAGACAAAATCAGTCAACAACCGGGAAACTGGGAAACCGCAATGGCCCCGACTTGGTACAGTCATTTCTAAAGAAATGGTGGATTGAATCAGATTTTACCGCGCCAAACCTCTCGCTTCCATTACGGTTCAAAGGTTCCAGTTGTCACCATAACAGCATTTATAACAATACTGGAACAAACAGAACATACCCGTGTCACAGGTATCCCGTAATGGATAACCAAGTCATGATGCCAACCGTGACACTTAAAAAAAATATGAACGTATTGTGTCATGGTGCTGCTAAAGGTTGGTGTTGATTTGGGATATTCTAACCCTATCCGTTTCCAAACAAGAGGCCCTAAGCTGCAAACATTTTTTTTAACATGTCCACTTTTCGTCCAATATCTATACAGTTATTTTTTGCAAAATGTTCATCTTAATGGGTTATTGATATGCCAAAATTTTTGTTGTAATTTTTCATTTCTAAAGGGGGTCTAAAAGAGTCTCCAATTCTGAAATTTCCGATATTTGGAGAGTATATAGAATTTTTCTTTTTCAACCAATTTTCATGCCATTTTTTTCTTTGAACTGATTGCACCGAGAGCTTACAGTAATATGTCGACAGATATCCTCTATCTTGGAGATAAACTCAACAGAAGGGGACCACACAAGTGAAATTCCAAAATTGGAACCTTTTTATTTTTCATCCAATTTTCATGCAAAATAATCATCTTTATGGGTTATTGATGGACCGTAATAAAATAATATCTGGTTTCGAAAAGAGGCAAATATTCCAAAATTTCCCATTATATTTGGAAAATATGTAGAATTTCTTCTTTTTTTATACAATTTTGATGCATTTTTTCTCTGAATTGACTACGTCGAGAGCTGTCGATAGTATGTTGACATATTTTCTGTATTTTTATAGGTTATTGATGGACCATAAACATTTTTTGCTATTTTACTTCGAAATGGAGTCTAAAAGTGGCCCATTTGGAAGGTTGAAATAATAAAACAACACAAATGTCCTGAATACATCCGTTGACTGTTTTCAGCATATTACTGTGTCCAACACATCATTGATGCAGGTATTTAAGTCTCTTATGGTAACGGAGATATTCTCAATCAAAAGGGGCCAACAAAAGCAGAATCCAAAAATGTTTACTTCATTTTTCATCCAATTCTTATGCAGTTTTTGCCTCTCTTTCTATGATTTTGATATTTGATTCTGGAATTATTCCAACAGTATGATATATCAGTCACTCACTTACCATATTTTCTATTATAACTCGTTGATTTTCAAGTCATGGTACAATAGATCGTGATTTCTTAACAAATGTGTCCCCATGTGTGTGTTTCTTCAGTATACATATCCATTTCAGGCGAAAATAGAAATGATTTGCACGAAAAGACCATCATGATTGTTGGTGCCACAGGTTCGGGGAAAAGTACCTTGATAAATGCAATGGCCAACTATATATTAGGATTGACGTGGGAAGACAAGTTTCGATTCACACTGGTAAATGTAGAGGCTTGCGAGCAGGAGAGAGCAGGAGATCAGGTATGATATATATAAGAATTGAGAAATCAATCATTTCCTTTGGTTAACAACAAGCTATAGTTTATTTTACAATGCTTGTTACAATTTATCTTCAAAAGTCGAAGTTGAAGATACCCTGTGAAACCAATATTGAATATCCAGGTAATAATCAAAATATAATATGAAACAGGCACGGCCATAAATGCTCGCAAATCTGAAAATTATCTGCCAATTTCACGCTCATCCAGTCCATCACAAAAGTGTCGTAATTTTTTGGGCCGAGATATATCGGGGACGACCTTTTTTTAGGGCCGAATCTAGTCTCATTCAATCACACTCTCGCAGAAAAAAATTCTTGTCAGTATGTCAAAAGAGATTTAATAAATTAAAAAATATCAATATAAGTAGAACAAGCTAACAAAATGACTTTTTTTTTACACACGGGTTCCGGGTTCCAGTGGTATTGGACATACGAGAGAGGGTACAAGATTTAGGATCACCTTTGCACTTTATGTTAAAGGCATACAAGCTGTCAGAATTAATTTTGTTTTATATATTAAAAGTTGCCAATATTCGATGTTTTATACTAATTGCAGTTGAAATTTTTCATAATATCATACGTAAATAGCCTAGAACGAAGGAAATACGTCGCTGTTTGATTTTCTTGCATCCAGTCAAGACTCCAATGTTTACCCGGCACAATATTGATCAATATTCATGCATTCATGAATATAATCATATGACCATTGATGACCTACACAGTGACCTCATTCGGTAAAGCGTTTGCGCATGTGCGAAATTGCTGGCTGAGGAAAAAGCACATGTCATACAATATGTTTGGGTTTGTTTTTATTGATTTCATCGCGTATTTACGATTTTAAGTGTCATTCTTAATACCATTATATAATATTAACTGATTACCCCGGGATCCAATTTCATAGATATATTTCTTAAATTATATTAATTCTAACCAATATTTACCTGAATATTTACCTGAAACACGTTATCTGGTTATTTATAGCAGTTATCAGTGTCCGGTAAACTTCAGAAAAGAAGCCGGCTTATAATTAGGTGTGTTAATGGCGATTTCATCAACAGACACTCGAATTCTTTTCATTAATTACGACATTATAGCATATTTTTTAAACCTGGCTTCTTGTTCAGAACATTTTATTAGTATAAAACATCGCATATTGGCAACTTTTAATATAAAAAAACAAAAATCAATTTGAGCTATTGCATGCCTTTAAGAAGATCTTCATTAGTTGAGTGTGTAAGTGTATTACACGGAACGTGTTTACAATGTGCAGAAAAATTATATATCCATCTGTATGTGAAGCCATGTTTGTCAAAAAATCCTAAGTACACATTTTATGCCATAAAGAACTCGCTGACTCTCGTATATAAACAATATTTTACAATACATGTATCATATAGTATTTCATATCAAATTATTTTTCAATATAGATTTGTAATTTGGAGATCAATACACTTGAATATATTTTACATTCATTTGATGACTAATTGAATCCAGACCTGATATGCTTTTCTAAGATTTAAAATTTGTAAAATATCAAGTACTTACTCAGAGTAATTTGGGGAAAAAATCAATTGTTCTGAGAGTAAAGTCGAGTCTTGGTGTATTACTGTCATTTAATGTAGATATAGAGTAGAAATAATTATTCAAAAGATTTTTCATAATCACCTGTCATTACCGGTGGTTGTATTGGTTTATTGGTGATGTATTTCCTGACGACTTAACCAGTTTTTGATCAATGATCAGTAGGATTTTGAATTTAGGCTTAAAAATTAACCCAGTAAAATATTTACATTAGGCCACGCCAAATTAATACCCCGTTCGTCGTATTCGCCACGTGTATTTTGATGTCGACAAGAAAAAAATACTTTTTATTTTTCGCCGCGTCAATTGCAGAATCTCCCACGTCTAATCCAAAATTTAGAATTAAAAAAATCAGTCACTTGTACGTTTGACAGAAAGGTGCCTAAATAACGTAAAGAAACATTAAATATCGATCAAAAATGAAGTAGAGGAACACAAAATACAAAATGGGCAAGATTTTTGTTATTTCCGTCATGTCTCACAGACACTAATTAACAATCCAGCATTGGAAGTAGACACTATGGACTCTACATTTATAGAACTATGCGAAATAGTAAAAAGCAGACAACAATGTCAAGAGATTTTACAGGACTACAGTTACGATGACATCATCAAAATTAAAATCACAGAGCAAACGCAGGCATCCGCTAGTATTGAAGTGTCCCCAAACATGAAAATCGGCACATGTGAAGACCTAAATTGCAAATTTATACAACTCCATATTTTTTCCAAAGAGTCAATCCCCAAAACGTCACCTTCTTCTTCTTCTCTTTGTGTAATTCCCTCCAGCGTTGGAGCACCCGGATATCTGGTAAAAATAGTATATTTTTGTTTAAATCTAAAAGGTTGATCCTCCACCAAGAATGAATCTGTACACTAAGAAAATTCCTCCACCACTGGATATATATACATTTTGTGCACAATACATTTCTTAAAAGTTACTCTATATTAAAAGCCTTCTATTTATACTGTCAGTAAGGCGATTATACCCTGTGATCCACATAAACCAAATGCCTTTGCTGTTATGCTTAGTAGCAGCACAGAATGAGCTTCAGCTCCCCCCAAAGCCAGTTGGTGAGAAGCTCAATGTTCCACAAGTTCTTTCTGATATTATCACTTGGATATCAAATTTTGATTAAAGCAGCTTATTTTTTTCACTAATATTATTGAGTCTTCTGTTTAAATTGCATTAATATTTGACCAGTAAAAAGTGGAAATTTAGTGTTCTCCAATGCTACTATATTTTGTAGCATAGTGATATATTTTCCTCCCTGTAACTATCTCAAATGATTTATAACAGAAATTTTAAGGACATATTTACCGGAAAACAGTTCTATATTTTTTCAGTCATTTTTGAACTTTTGAATTTCTCGGGAGAACACTGGACATTCAAGTATTACACACCATGAAGTTCTTATATACTTGGAAATGAGTCTGTGTTAGAGAGATGTTAACTGTTCAATTACCATATTAAAAATTCACTTGCAAATAAACAAATACACGATTTCAACTGTTTTGTAATGACTTTTTATACGCCCGTCTCGAGACGGGCCGTATTATGTGATTGGGTATGGCGGGCCGCGGGCGTCCACACAGGTTTCGGCACAATAACTTTAGTTCTGTATATTGGATCTTTACCAAACTTGGACACGATTCCCCTGTGGAAGGGGAAGAACCCTATTTATTTTGGGGTCATTAGGTCAAAGGTCAAGGTCACCATTACTATAAATATAATTTTTGACAACAGGGTCGTTTCCGCATGATAACTTTAGTTCTGTATATTGGATCTTTACCAAACTTGGCCACATGATTTCCCTGTGGAAGGGGAAGAACCCTATTAATTTTGGGGTCATTAGGTCAAAGGTCAAGGTCACCGTTACTATGAATAGAATTTTTGATAACATGATTGTTTCCGCAAGATAACTTTAGTTCTGTATATTGGATCCTTACCAAACTTGGCCACATGATTCCCCTGTGGAAGGGGAAGAACCCTATTTATTTTGGGGTCATTGCCATTATACCGTTTGATAATTTATATATGGACGGGCGTATTTTGTGATGCACACATTTCTTGTTATACAACTTCTAGTCAGGATGACTTTTTTTTTATTATACACAAGTTTTTATTATTCCAAAATGGAAATATTTTGTTACTTTTTTAGCTCATCTGACCCAAAGGGTCATGTGAGCTTTTGTCATCACTTTGCGTCCGTCGTCATCGTCGTCATCTGCGTCTGTAAACTTTTCATATTTTCATCTTCTTCTTTGAAACTACTAAACAGATTTGGACCAAACTTGGCAGGAATGTTCATTGGGAGGTCCTCTACCAAATTTGTTATTTTGGTTTAGATCGGAAAACCAACATGGCCGCCAGGGCCAATAATGTGTTCTGATTGGTTGAAACTTTGAAAATCTTCTTGTCAGAAACTACTCAGCCGATGGAATTGTAACATTATAGAAATGGTGACTGGATGGTCCTCTACTAAATTTGTTATTTTTGTGCCGATCGCATATCCAAGATGGCCACCATGACTCGACTTAGTTTTAATATAGGAGGACCCTATGGGAAAAATGTTTAAAAAGTTTTTCCTCTGAAACCAGTAAGTCAGTTTAAAGCAAACATGGCATGAATGGTCCTTAGGTGGTCAACTTTCAAAAGAATGTCATGTGACCCTGACCTCCATCCAAGATGGCCACCATCAGCGAACATAGTTTTAACATAGGACCCTATGGGGAAAATGTTTAAAAAAAATTTCCTCTGAAACCAGTAAGTCAATTTAAAGCAAACATGGCATGAATGGTCCTTAGGTGGTCAACTTTCAAAATAATGTCATGTGACCCCGATCTCCATCCAAGATGGCCACCGTCAGTGAACATAGTTTTAACATAGGACCGTATGGGAAAAATGTTCAAATTTTGTTCCCTCTGAAACCAGTAAGCCAATATAAAGCAAACATGGCAAGAATGGTCCTTAAATGGTCAACTTTCAAAATTATATCCAGTGACCCAGACCTCCATCCAAGATGGCCACCATCAGCGGACATAGTTTTAACATAGGACCCTATGGGAAAAAATGTTTTAAAATCTTCTCCTCTGAAACCAGTAAACCAATATAGCAAACATGTCATCGATGGTCCTTCGGTGGTCAACTTCCAAAATTGTGTTCAGTGACGCCAATCTCGGTCCAAAATGGCCGCCGTCAGCGGCCATAGTTTTAACATAGGACCCAATGGGAAAATTGTTTAAAAGTCTTCTCCTCTGAAACCAGTCAGCCAATTTAAAGCAAACATGGCATGGATGTTCCTTGGGTAGTATATACTTTCAAAATTGTGTCCGGTGACCACAACCTTCATCCAAGATGGCTGCCATGAGCAGACATAGTTTTAACATAGAACCCTATGGGATTTGAATAGTAACTTAGATGTATTCGGCATGCAGACATTCTTAAGAGGACTTATTTATATCAGGTGAGCGATACAGGCTCACCTGAGCCTCTAGTTTTACATTTGTTTTTTTTTCACAAATACTTAGCAAATGATATGTTCTTGGAATATCTGTTTTATTTGCTAAAATATATCAACAGTGCATCAAATGATAAGTACACTATGGGCTTCCTGTATCATACTGTACACTCAAGTGCCAAGATGAAGTAGATGAAGTAAGCCTTTCCTGTTTATTAAAAGACATTGACATCATTCATGACAATTATACCTGCATTTCTATGTAACTTTAGGATCCTGCAATTAAAGAAAACTACATGCACTAATCTATGAGACTTGTATCCACAAAATTCTAATCGCTCGCTCAATTTTTTTTGTCTTTGGCCAGATTAGATTTTTTTTAAATTAAAAAAATATATCGCTCGCTTGTTGAAAAATGCTTCCCCTCCAAAAAACCCAGATTTGAAAAAAATAAAAAAATAAAAAAAATTCGCTCGCTCGCTAGCATATTTTTCGTATGGTTGTCTGAAGAACTAGAAATTAATTTGGAGTGGCCTTAAGGTAAAATTTTGATTTCTTTGCTGATATTGAAATCACTAGTCTCGTTTTCTTATTTCCCTTCTTAATTTGGAACCAAACTTAGTCATTTAGTCTGATTATGTCTCCCCTTCGAACGAAGGGAGACATATTGTTTTAGTCTGATTTTTTCTTCTTCTGCTTCTTCTGCTTCTTCTCAGCGAAGCTTGTCCGGACCATAACTTTTTTGTCTTTCCAGATAGGTCAATTATATTTGGTATGTGGGTGCATGACCATAAGGCGGTGTGTCGCGTACCATAATGACCTTTGTGGGACCTTGACCTTTGACCTCAAGGTCAAATAATTGTTTTTAAATAGTATTCTTGTCCAGGCCATCACATTTTTGTCTTTCGAGATAGGTCAATGATATTTGGTATGTGGGTGCATGACCATAAGGCGGTGTGTCGCGTACCATAATGACCTTTGTGGGACCTTGACCTTTGACCTCAAAGTCAAATAATTGTTTTTTAATATTATTTTCTTGTCCGGACCATAGCATTTTTGTCTTTAGAGATAGGTCAATGATAGTTGGTATGTGGGTGCATGACCATAAGACGGTGTGTCGCGTACCATAATGACCTTTGTGGGACCTTGACCGTTGACCTGAAGGTCAAATAATTGTTTTTTAAATAGTATTTATTTGGTATGTGGGTGCATGACCATAAGGCTGTGTGCCGCATACCATAATGACCTTCGTGGGACCTTGACCTTTGACCTCAAGGTCAAATAATTGTTTTTTCATATTATTTTCTTGTCCGGACCATAGCATTTTTGTCTTTAGAGATAGGTCAATGATATTTGGTATGTGGGTGCATGACCATAAGGTGGTGTGTCGTGTACCATAATGACCTTTGTGGGACTTTGACCTTTGACCTCAAGGTCAAGTAATTGTTTTTTAAATAGTATTTATTTGGTATGT
>MJUT01013604.1:603070-620787 GCA_002080005.1 Gigantidas platifrons
AATAATAAAAATAAAAACAGATACATGAATATATACAGACAGACAGATTGATATTGATATAGGCAACGCAAAAATGCACAGAAAAAGGACATATAATTTGACATTCAGATAAATATTCTTGTTAAATGGCGATATAGCAGTAATTAAATAGACTTTAAAAATTATGTTATAAATACATTTTGATATAGCCCCGTGCATTTTACCTGTCAGTGTCGTTGTAGACGGTAGTCATAGATAGTTATTGAAAATGTCTAATAGTAACTGGTTGATAATCTACTAATTGATCCAATCCTCAATAATAATCTCTGAATGGTATTTAAAGTTCACCTTGATTTCACAAGGCTATTTTCTATTGTTATTTCCAATCATCCTTTACATGTCATCTTCTTTGATATTTAAATGACAAGTCACATGCCAATAATATATTTGCATGGGGAGCACATATTTTTATTTTTATTTACAGTATTTAAAGCGTGCTTACTCCACTGGAAATTACACATAAGTGCAAATATTTAACATAAACACCTAATGGGCAACTTTTTTTTTTTTATCTATGAATGAAAAATTCTAAAAGTTACTGTCAGAGTTCGTAGAAACATATAAAATATATATATGTGAAGAAAAAAGATAAGAAGACATTAAAATGGATTTTTAATTATTTTTTTAGGTGGTCTATGCCATTCAAATGGACTATACAGAGAGTTTATTTTTTATATGATTATTATGATTATTTTTAATGAATTCCTTTGGAAAATCCCTTACAGAAAAACTGATGGTGTTATTATGTAACTATTACCGTTATTGACATAAAAGCAGCCCAAAATGTGTAAATTTTAAAGTTTTAACATGTTCATTTTTCATCCAATTTCTATACAGTTATTTTTTGCCAAATTTAATGATCATCTTAATGGATTATTGATATGCCATAATATTTGTTGTAATTTTTCATTTCTAAAGGGGGTCTAAAAGAGTCCCCAATTCAGAAATTTCCGATATGTGGAGGGTATATAGAATTTTTCTTTTTCAACCAATTTTCATGCTGTTTTTTTTTTTGGAACTGATTGCACCGAGAGCTTACAGATATCCTCTATTTTTTACGGTTTCGGAGATAAACTCAACAGAAAGGGACCACACAAGTGAAATTCCAAAATTGGAACCTTTTTATTTTTCATCCGATTTTCATGTAAAATAATCATCTTTATGGGTTATCGATGGACCGTAATAAAATGATATCTTGTTTCGAAAAGAGGCAAATATTCCGAAATTTCCCATATTTGGAAAGTAGAATATTTTCTTTTTTATACAATTCTGATGCATTTTTTCTTTGAATTGATTGTGCCAAGAGCTGTCAATAGTATGTTGACATATTTTCTACATCTCTTACAGTTCCAGAGATAAACTCAACCTAAAGCCGAATTCCAAAATTTCAACTTTCTTATTTTTGATTAAATTTTAATGCAGGTTTTTGTAAAATGATCATTTTTATGGGTTATTGGTGGACCATAAACAGTTTTTGCTATTTCACTTTGAAATGGAGTCTATAAGTGGCCCATTTGGAAGGCATATTTAATATTTCAAATAGTAAAACAAGACAAATGTCCTTAATACATTCGTTGACTGTTTTCAGCATATTACTGTGTGCAACACATTATTGATCCAGATATTTAAGTCTATTATGGTAATGGAGATATTCTCAATCAAAAGAGGCCAACAAAAGCAGAATCCCAAAATTTTTACTTCATTTTTCATCCAATTCTTATGCAGTTTTTGCCTCTCTTTCTATGATTTTGATATTTGATTCTGGAATTATTCCAACAGTATGATATATCAGTCACTCACTTACCACATTTTCTATTATAACTCTCTGATTTTCAAGTCATGGTACAATAGATCGTGATTTCTTAACAAATTATGTGTGTTTCTTCAATTACATATCCATTTCAGGCGAAAATAGAAATGATTTGCATGAAAAGACCATCATGATTGTTGGTGCCACAGGTTCGGGGAAAAGTACCCTGATCAATGCAATGGCCAACTATATATTAGGATTGACGTGGGAAGACAAGTTTCGATTCACACTGGTAAATATAGAGGATTGCGAGAAGGAGAGAGCAGGAGATCAGGTATGATATGATATATATAAGAATTGAGAAATTAATCATTTCCTTTGGTTAACAACAAGCTATAGTTTATTTTATAATGTTTGTTACAATTTATCTTAAAAAGTTGAAGTTGAAGATACCCTGTGAAACCAACATTGAATATCCAGGTAATAATCAAAATATATAAACAATATTTTACAATACATGTATCATACATGTATACTATTTCATAATTACTTTTCAATATATATTTGTAGTTTGGGGAACAATACACTTGAATATATTTTACATTCATTTGATGACTAATTGAATCCAGACCTGACGCTTTTCTAAGATTTAAAATTTGTAAAATATCAAGTACCGGTACTTTACTCAGAGTAATTTGGGGAAAAAAAATCAATTGTTCTGAGAGTAAAGTTGAGTCTTGGTGTATTATATATAGTATAACTAATCGTAGATTTTGAATATCAAAATAAGACCACGAGAGACCGAAGTACGCATAAGGATTTAAACGAGTGGGCGGAACTTGTTCCGTCGACGAGTTTAATCTTTAATGCGTATTCGGTCACGAGTGGTCTTATTTTGATATTCAAAATCTATGATTAGTTATACTATATAGACTTCCAAAATTTCTTTTATATTATTTTATTTAATTTGTATATTTCATTCCACGCGTATGAATCTACGAGCAATGATAGTGTGTAATCAATATGGCTGCACATTCAAACAAGTCAAGTGTTGTCGCTTCGATGAAAAAAATTGGAAATTTAAATGAAGGACGAGTTTCTGAATTTTATTTGAATATGGGCGGATTTGTAAAGTTGTTGTGGAAAAATTCATTGCAATTGCGACTAATGTCAGTCCGATTTATCTGAACCAGGCACGATGTGTTATTATTGTCCGAGTCGTGTGTATTTCATGTGTAACAGAATTCGAACTAAGGAATGAATCAATGTCCGCAAATGAAACGTTCTGAAATCTACCCGACTGGGCTTTAGTTTGATATACATTTTCATTTGTATTGCCATTGGAATTTGGAACATTTGTTTGGACATCTAGAATATTAAATTCTGGCATTTCCACAGTTTCCAAGTCAAAATCATTTTCTTCTAAAAATTTGGAGACTAAGCTGCCATATTTTTTATATGCGTCGAAATGATCAGACATTTTGTTTTGTTTTTTTTTAATTTTAAGATTGTTCAAAGCAGACGATTTTTCATTGAAAAGGGGTGGTAAAAGGAATTAGGAAACTGACAATATACAATGCACTTTTAACATTGCCGTTGTTTGTTTATATTTAAATCTGTTGTGTTATGCTAGTGAATTGATTCGATTTAGAATAAGCAAGTGTTTGATTTTAATGTATCAATAAAATGATTCAATTAAAACAATTTATAAAAGTACTAAAACTTTTTCATTTGTTTAATTGTTTCAGTTTACAATCATGTGTGTATTCACCGTCACACAACAAGGGACGTAACCACTACACTTATAGTTGTCTAAAAGTAGTTCTGGCGGGAAAAAACTGATATTTCACATGTGAAATATCGGAATTTATTTCACAAATAAATCTCCATAATTCACACCTATCTATATAATAATATCATTTAATGTAGATATAGAGTAGAAATAATTATTCAAAAGATTTTTCATAATCACCTGTCATTACCGGTGTATCAGGCTAGAACGTCCGACCGCCAGATTGTCCGCACGGACATAATTGCCGAGGTAGTATCATCCGGGCCGAACGATTCACCCTAGGCAATTTTGTCCGGCCTTTGTTTCATGGAATCAAAAGAGTTCAGATGCAAATTAGGGTTAAATTTCCTTACAATCGCCACAAGACACAATATTCGGTGAACACTTCTTAAAGGATATAGTATATATTGAACGAATCTGTTAAAGTGGCATTATCTGCCAAAATCGTAAAAAAAATGTTACCCATAAAAACTATCAGATATGATTGATGCCTTAATAAAACGTGTTTCTGTAACTTAGAAATGTTGTGAAATGTACGTGCATCGGGGGAAAAAGGTGCAACTGCTCGTGTTTTGAGATCGATCAAGAAATGAATGCCATCTTATTAATTATCGACATTGTTTACCGAGTTTGCCGAATCGTCATTAAATCAGTACAACAATGCACTTATTTCTTATTTTCTGTGAATCTGCTTTTAGTCGGTGTTAATTACGGACAAAGAACCATGCAAGTTTGCAGTTAATAAGCGACAAAATACAAATTATTCGTTTTTACCTGTCACTAATAAGGTCAGTTGCATATGGAGAAAGCGAGGTCAAATTATTTGCTTGCAAGGAAATAATAAATCGATGGTAATTTTCGTTATCAAAAGGCGAAAAGTGGTACGATAAGCTGTTTAATGTGAAATATTTACCTTTATTTCATCATTTTAAAGCTATTTACCAATTTCCAAAACATATTTTTTTTTGTCAAAATCGTAGCTAATGCCCCTTTAAGTAAATTATTTGGCAAACATGGAAGAGAGCGTTTATAACGCATTTCTGAAGTATGCAATAGACAACGAATATCAAGAAGGGCTGACTGAAAACGAAAAGTGGAAAATAAGAATACAGGCAAAGCAATTTGTAGCAAAATACAATCTTCTAAATTTGACCAATTCGGATGGAGAGACAAGACGGGTCGTAAGGGAAACAGAAAAGCACAGGATTCTTCGAACTTGTCACTCAGATTCCACAGCAGGTGAGTTGAAATTTCCGCAGATATTCAGACATTTTTTATTATTCGCATATTACATTAAACATACTCTATAAATAAATATATATACAATGTACATGTATATGTATATGTAAGCGTACTTTCTTTCCGGTGTGTAGAATGTCCAGGTACGTAAATACCCTAGTGTATTTCTGCCTTGCACTAGTGTGTCTATTCCGTCAGAAGAAACATACTAGTGTATTTCTGTCGTGGAATTTCTACCCTAGTGTGTTTTATCCAAAAGGAAAGAATACACTGGTGGAAAGAATTCACTGTTACATATATACACAATGAGAAATAATCTACGTCATATAATGCATTCTAAATGTTCGAGGGCAAACTGATGTTCTATGAATGTTGTCAAAATGTGTGTCTCGATGGCGCCTCCAGTATGTGCATATATGAATGGGATGGCAAATTGTACCCTTAGATTCTCTCAAAAGTGAAATAAAGTCAGACCACATACACAAAATGTACCTTGTTTTTTTTTTTTTAAATTAAGTATTTTTCAAAGCCATAATTAATCCGCTTTTTAAAATATTCGGTATATTGATATCGCCCCCGTCTGTCCGTCCGTCACACTTTTCTTGAAACCTAAACTCCCCTCTCAGTTTTTATACGTCCGTCTTGACGGACGTATTATGGTATACCGCTGTCCGTCCGTCCACACATCGTACGATAACTCAAGAATGCTTTGAGCGGTTTTTATAATTCTTGGCTAGAATGTTTCTTTATGGAAGGAAGCTTATTTTCGTTTTTCATAATTTTCCAATTGTTCGTTTCCGAGTAATCTCAGTATCATGTGCTTTAGCACAGCTGTTTATTATTTTGTGCCTTTTATTTTTATATAGTATTGTCATACACCGTATGGAATTGCACAATAAAGTTTCAAGATTTTGATTTTCAAACAGAGGGCAGAGAGGGGTTCGAATTCCGGATCGAAAATTGTCTATACAGACGAGTACTGTCATACACTACATCTAGATGCACAACAAGATTTCATAATTTTATATTTTACTGAAAAGTTTCAAACAAAGCATAAACATTATAGACATCTTTTGTAGGTCATTTTGGTCCATATTTGTCCATAAGGTCTTGGTACACATGTATTTTTTGAATTTCAATGAATTTCTTGAGAAAAAGACGAGACCTATACTTTACAAGCTTTACTTTATTAATTTGCAAATATGTATCGGCAAAATAAGAATGCTTATCTTTTCATTATTAATTGCTTATATATATTTTTTAGTAAAGATGAAAGTAGATGATATTGATGGTGCATACAACTGTCCCATCTGTCAACAACCATCGGTAAAGGAAGTCATAGGTTGTGACAGATGCATAGAATGGTTCCATTTACAATGCTTGGGGATCCAAGAAGAACTGCCCAATGCAAAAATTTGGTTTTGTTGCATTTGCAGGAAATAAAATAAACTTTACAATACTTTTTTGTTTCCTTGTGTAAATAAAGTATAAAATACATAGTATTTGTCATAAATTTGTTTTGTATTTTTAGCATACATTTTGTGATAACAGACCGGACCATATTGCCTAGACCCGGACTATTCCACCTAGTTTCAAGTGTCCGACCGGACGATTCAGCCTAGGCAATATGGTCCGGTCGGACGATCAGGCGGGCCGGACAATATTGCCTGCTACACCGGTAGTTGTATTATCTTATTGGTTTATTGGTGATGTATTTCCTGACGATCAATGATCAGTAGGATTTTGAATATCAGCTTAAAAATTAAAAATTAACCCTGTAAAGTATTTACATTAAGGTAAAATTTCGATTTCTTTGCTGATATTGAAATCACTTGTCTCGTTTTCTTATTTCCCTTCTTAATTTGGAACCAAACTTAGTCATTTAGTCTGATTGTAGCTTCTTTTTGGGGAACACAATTTTTAATTATTTCAATAAATTTATTCATAAATACTTCACAATTTTCGTGCAGCTATTTTATGGAGATGCAATTGAGTTCCAGCTAAAGGATGATGTGCAATTGTTACGCGTCTCACAATCAGCAATTCAAAACTCCCAGACTAATTGTTTATACGTACTGATTGATTTAAGAAGGACTCGTAATTAGACCACTGTTACTTCATGATCACTATATTTTCTATCTACTTGAATCACATACGATTCAAGGCCATTACAATTGTCAGATGCCAAGACAGGGCCAGGCAAAGATTGGCGTGTGCTACATGTTCTGGAAGGTTCAATAATCGTGTTGTAAGATCATTCAGCTTCATAAAAGAAATAATTTGTGAAACTGTTCACTAAGAAAATCTACATTTAAATCTGCCATTATACAACATTTGACAGCTAATTACATGACGCTTTTTCACGGACTGTTGCAAATTATCTTAGAATGGATAGTTAGCATTTGGTTGCACAGGCGCGAATAATAATACTGAGCAATGTAAATGCAGTATAAGCTCAAATCTATTGTTTATTTTCTAAATATGTGTTTAGACCCTATGGTTTTTATTGCCCCAAAATACTTTTAAATTATTTGGCTTTCCAGTCTTTTGACTTTGGGCGTGAGAGGTGATGTTTTTCAGAGGCGCGTCGTTGGTACGAATTTGATATCTGCGTTTGTATTTATATAATGTATTCATGCTTATATATCAATTGCACTGATGATTTGGTATTAAGTATCGATAATTTTTTAATGCATTTGATATTTATATTGCAGTCACATTCACAAACTGAATGGATCACTTGCTACACCATGCATTGTAATATAGCCAGTCGTCTTGAATATACAATCAACATAATTGATACTCCTGGATTCGGCGACACAAGAGGCTTAGATCATGACAAGCAAATTGTTGATCAGATTAGAGAATTGTTCAATTCTAGAGGAGCCACAGGTGTAGCTACAATCGATGCGGTGTGTTTCATATTGAAAGCACCTGATTCCAGATTAACTTCAACTCAAAAATATATATTTGAAGCCATATTGTCTTTGTTTGGAAATGATATTAAAGATAATATATGTACACTCATCACCTTTGCTGACGGCCAGACACCACCGGTTCTAGCTGGCTTACAGGCTCTTGAACACAAATCTCTCCCTTATGAGTTGTACTTTACATTTAATAATTCGGCTTTATATGTAGAGAATACTGCAACGGATCAAAATAATCTTTCACCGACTTTCTGGGAAATGGGATTGAGAAGCTGTAAATCTTTTTTCGATCATCTTGTAACCCTGCAAACGAAAAGCCTTCTGCTCACCTCCGAAGTCCTTACACAACGGCAACGTCTAGAAAATACCGTTCAGCATTTATACGAGGAAATTGACTGTGGTCTGTCCAAAATCAATGTACTTGAACAGGAAATACATATATTTACTAAATATAAACGTGAAATACGTGAAAATAAAAACTTTGAATATGAAGTTATTGAGGATTTACAAGAGAAAATAGATCTCAGTGGAAAAAATCAGTTTACAACTAACTGCCTTACGTGTAATTTTACATGTCACGAAAATTGTGTATTTGCCAACAATGATGATAAAGAACGTTGTTGTGCAATGGGAAGTGGTGGAAACTGCACCGAATGTCCGTCAAAGTGTCACTGGACACAACACCATAACACTCCATACATCATAAAATTGGTTCCTAAAAAAAGGAAGAAAAAATATTCTGAAAAACAAAAAATTTACGAGGAGGCCAGTCAAAAATCCATGACACAAGAACAACTCCTTCAAGAGATGACAAATGATATCGAAAGGTTAGAATACGCCATATCAGACAGTATGGATAGAATTGCACAATACAACAACAGATTGAAGGAAATAGCTCTGCGTCCAGATCCACTTAGTACTGTCCAATATTTAGAGCTGATGATTGAAAGTGAAAAGAGAGAGAAGAGGAGTGGTTTTGAATCGAGGATAAAGGCACTAGAACAATGCAAACAAAGAGCACAGTATGGAAAGTCTGTGCAGGTATTCCAAGACCGCCTTCGTAAAACCAAGGAAACATTGAATGCCACTGTTGCTGATGAAGAGTCAAGCTCAGGATTTTTTCGAAGTGCGAAAAATTTTTTATTTGGTAAAAAAGGTATTCGTGCAATTAAGATATAACACTTAAAAACTATGTTGAAGTTGTGACTAAGCAACAGAACATCTTCCGTTTTGGTATGATTTTAATTTTGTAATTGTCAGTGTTCTGTCTATATTTTATTGGTAATAAGAAAATGATACTAGGAGAGAATGAAAAAAAAAACCCCAAAAAATTGGTACAAAAACTAAGATACACCTGCTATCTCTCTCATATATACTATTTTTTATTGTCTTATTCTTAATCAGAGGTAGGGGGAAAACTATATAAAATATCTAATATATGTTTATGTCAGAATCCTTGCAAGTTTTGTTGTATTATATATCAGATGAGTATACAGTATCAAAATAAAATGACCAGATACATATTTGAATTGAACAGGTATTTTATTACAATAACATGAAAAACAAAAAATACCACACTGTCGGAACAGATCCAAAAATACCACTGTCGGAACAATTCCAAAAATACCATACTGTCAGAACAATTCCAAAAATACCACACTGTCGGAACAATTCCAAAAATACCACACTGTCGGAACAATTCCAAAAATACCACACTGTTGGAACAATTCCAAAAATACCACGCTGTGACGATTGGAGGAACAATTCTAAAATTCAAATATCAAAATCGTAGAAAGAGACAAATTATATACTCCTAACACACAAATACATGACGCTTAACACACCAACACATGATCCCTCATTTTCTGTATTGGTACAGTAACATTAATAACAAGTGACAGGGATAATTAGTTTTATGGGTCCAAACCTCCCTTTCAAATGAAATGGCCAATAAAGGTGTGGTCAATAAAGAAAGAAGTCGAATCATTTTTGAATTGTTACACGATGTTCATTCTTTTAACATGAGTTAATGTAAAGGGCCAAAACTCTAGTATCATAATAACATTCAAGTTTGTAAAAAAAAAGTCAAAATAAGAAAAAATAACTATATTATGTGTATACAAAATGTACCAATAAATTCTGGATTCATGACTGTCAAAGCAAAAGCTGATATACTAACATATAAAAGATAAACTTGAGAGTGAACTACATGTTTATTACAAATTGTTTGTTATATTATATACAGACTATACTGCTATTTTGTCTGAGAGTAAAGATGGATTACAAAAAGATTTGAGCGTACCCCATGAAGGATATTCCACAAACACGATGTAGGTGCTCAATTTGATATCAACATTTTCATTAGATATATTTGAGTCATACTGTGAGATTTCAATGTTAATAAAACTAAAGTTATGATTTTCTGTAAAAAAAAAACCAGTTTCAACATAATTATGATTTTACAAGAAAGAAAAGGTCCATGAGATTGTATACACATATTCACACCTCGGTTTTTTTTTAAAATATAATAGTACATTTTTAGAATCAAGGAAAAAACTTGTAGAACAAGCAGAAAATGTAACTTTACCTGTAGATATCCAATTATTACTTTTTTATTCCATGATTGAAAAAATTTTAATTGATGGTTCCAAAGTATAGGGATATGAAAACATTTATTGAACAAATTCATCTCAAATTTTGTAAAAGACCCAAGTTAGAAAAAACGCTCCTTATTTTAAGGTTCTGAGAGAATGTAGAATATTTCCTATTGAGTTTAAATTTAAACTTGGGAAGAAATCGTTTGAGAGGAAAATGACTTAATATTAGATAGCATGTTATGCAAATTAATGTTGTCCTTGTATGAAAATAATCAATACAATTCAAATGGATTAAAAGGGCTGGAATCTATTTTTCAAAGGCAGGTTAGATATTTCGACAAGATTATTTTTAAGCAAATTTTTGTAGGGACAGTTTATACATAATGGTACAGTGACAATCGAAAAAGGATGCTGTTATAATATCCCAAGGGAAGATAGAAAATATATTTTTGTGGAAATGGTATTGGAGGGGAATTTCAAGTTCTGTTCTTACGTGAAAATGAAAGTATTGTAATTTTAAGAAACAAAATTATACCAATTTTTTATAGAATCCATCTATCTTATATTAAACTTATAGGTCTACTCTCAATTATGCAAAAATGTATCCTTGTATATAAGAAAAAAATGCAGCTTTTTATGAATTTATATATTGTGTACAAAATGTATATAACGAATATTGTGGTTTAGATCTCTGTATGATCCAACCAAGGGCAGTTAAACCAATGGTAAACATACTTATGCTCGTGTTAACAGTATAACTAATGCATCATCTATACATGTGGGATATTGTGTCTGTTTTCATAGTAAAACACTTGTTACTTATTTACAATGTAACAGACACAATATCCCTACAACCATTGATTTCTGTCTTACAATGACGAGCAGGAGCAGTCATGACACATATGTTGTTATGGAATTTGCATTTATTTTTATGGGTTTATTTTTAGTGTTTTAGATCATATTATTTGAACATGGCGAGAAGGAGTAGTCATGTACTTTATTTGATCAAATTATATTTTTCTAAGATCAGAAAGTACATGTATTTGATCTTGGTAACAAACTGACAATTGACAGGAGAGACTATAAAAACAGTACATTGTTGTTATTTCTGTATGATGACGAGCAGGAGCAGTCATATTTTGATAAGATGTCAATTAATATTTTTATAATGTTAATGAGAAGTAGAAGTTTTTTCATGAATTCCTTATATATTTATATCCATTGATGATATTTTCGGTTTCAGGTACATGTTGATACCAATGAGAAGTTTGTGTATTTGATTTAGCAAGATTCTTTTTATAGGACATCGTCCCTGTTTTAATGTATGCAGCTTGGGTGGGGGGATCTTGAAAGATCCTGTGGTCCTATTTGTTTGCCCACCTTTGCCTCGTTTGAAAATCATGTTGTAAATAGTACATAAAAAAATAGATTAAATGGCCACAATGGGTGGCCCATAAAATTCCAGACGTAGTTATAGTTGCTTGTATAGCCTTGTTATGTGAGGCAAACAGAGCATGCTGCAGAAAAGGGGGAAATAAGCCTTACTGGCTTTTTGAACAAATAGAGCATAGTCGTCAAGGTCCAAGGAGCTGGTTATTCTATTTGTGTCTGTGAGCATAAACAGTATTGTTGTATAAAAAATGCAGCTTTTTATGAATTTGTATATTATGTATATAAAGAATATTTGTCATAATTTTTATGGAGCACATTTGTATTAAATATTTTATTTGTCGTTTTTTTTATATCCCATTGTGTTAATTTATACCTTATTTTGTTTATTTGACCTCATGTTACACCTTTATATGTGTCTGTGTGACTGTTAAAAAATATTGACGAAGACACAATAATCATGATTTATGATGAATTCGGTAGATAACCTTTATTTATCGTCCTTCTCTCCCGCTATGAGCAAAACTTGTATCAAAGTGTGTGAGCTGAGCAGGACTTAGCAACAGTAAGCAGGAGTTATCACCAAATTCTTCCAATATTTAAGCGATAATTCCTGTGAAGATAACAAAAGTAAATAAATTTCATCAACACCATTAGCTAGTTAACATTTCATTTTTTAAAACATAAATCAAATTAGGAATTATGAATTATCCTGTCAGCAATATCAACAAACATCGTCCTACAAAAATGTACTCGACACAATTGTTGATAACCTTTACTGGGGCAACTCTTTTTAACGTAATAATCGAGGTCGTGACCTTTGTGCTTTCTAAACAGGAACAGCATTGGTTAACAAAACAGCTAATGAAAATGGATGAATCCTGTTGCCGACTTTGATGTTTGTAATAAATTCATTATTTTAAATTAGTGTCTTTGAACTATGCTTTTTTTTGTTAAATGTTCATCAAGTTATGTCATAAAATCCACAATTCACTGTAATAATGAATGGTATATTTGTACACTACTTACGAACTATGTATTGGAGCTTATTTTGCCAAAAGGAGTGAGTGCGGATGAATATTTTGAATTGTGTGATTTTTCCTGCGAAAATACAAATGTCGACACCATTATCCGTGTTTATGACAAGCAGGTTATCTGAATGTGAATATGATCGATACTGAAAAATATCAGCTCGCTCGACAGAATATGAAGTGTGTCACTCGTTCGCGGCTCTCACTCGCCAACAAACTCCATATTCCGGCTTGCGACAGGCTGATATTTTCAATATCAATCAATTCACACAACCAGATAACATACACTTGTCATATTGATATTAAACCCCGTTTTATTTCATATTGTACAAAACGACTTAATATTAGGCAGCATTTGATACAAGTTAATGTTGTCCTTTTATAAAATAATCAGTATACCTTCAAATGGATTAAATATGTGGAGTCTATATTTAATGAAGTTGGGCTGGAATCTATTTTTCAAAAGCAGTTTAGATATTGCGATAAGATTTTGTTTAAACAAATTTTAGGGCCGGGTCAGTTTATGCAAAAATGGTACAGTGACATTAATAATTGGTCCCCTAGCCAATTTTAACCAGGATTTAAAAATGATTTTGGTCTTCAAAACTATTTATTAAAGCTCAGTAAATATAATCGAAAATGGATAACTAAATTCCGAACATCAAAGTTACGTTTATCAATCGAAACAGGATGCTGGTATAATATCCCAAGATAGAAAATATTGCTTTTTTTGTGGGAATGGTATTGGAGGTGAATTCCATATTCTGTTCTTATGTGAAAACAAAAGTATTGTAATTTTAAGAAGCAAAAATAAACCAAATTTTTATAGAATCCACCAATTAACTCTCAATTGTACAAAAAAGTATTGATGTATATAAGCAAATTTGCATCTTTATTATGAATTTGTATATTATGTACATAAAGAATATTTGTCATGACTTTTATTCACTATTTTGTTTGTTATTTGTATATTTGTATTTTTACATCATATGCTGGATTTGTTTTTGTGACTTCATGTTATTTTCATTTACATTTTTCATGCCCCTGCGACGAAGAGTCGGGTGCATATTAATTTACCCTGTTCGTTCGTCCGTCCGTTCCTCCGTCCGGATATACAGACACACTTCATTTTTAAAAAATCACTCCTAACCTAATAAAACAACTTTGTCTATAATTATCAAGTGTGGGGGCATACTTCTTTTCTAGTTATTGTATGCTTTTGTAGTTTTGTGGAACATTCCAGTCTCCACTAATAATGACAGATGATCAATTACCCAGAGTTTCAATTTTGTCTTGTACTTTTTGAAAAAAAGAAGACTCATCAATATTAGGACCATAAATTGTAGCTAGAGTACATTGATGGTCTTGTAACACTTAATAATAAATAATTACCCATCCTCATCAGGTAGCTCATTCAAAATACCAAATTGAAAGGAGTTTTTAAATAATATAGCTATTTCTCTACTGCTCGTAGTGTGTGTGAGAACTAAATCTTGCTTCAAACCCCCATTCTGCTCTCCAGTACATTTCAAGGTCCTTTTTACAATGTGTGTCAATCAGAAATGTAATGTCATATTCCTGTTTATATCTGATGCTGTCCTTTACTGTATCAGATGAATGTCCCTGACAGTTAATAGGACCTATCCTTAACTTGACCATTAATATCTATGTAATGTGTGAAATGTTATACTAAATAAATACTAAATACTTTATAAGCACAAACCCATTTATAATAAATGGTTAGGGCCCATGTACAATTTAACAATATGACAAGTTTGTGAAGTATGGTCTTACATCAAATGAAATATATTTATAAAGTATTCTATAGAAAAAAAAAATAATCGGTCTGACAAACAACAACCATTTTCTTATTCTGATTTTTTTTTAACGGAAAATTATTTTTGTCCTCCAAACCAAATTCATTACATAAATGTAAAAGCAGATGGGAAAGGAACAGCTTCTGGATTAGAAAACATAAGACCTTATCCATTATCACTGAATGGAATCTATGAGAAAAAGTAATATCCTCTCTTGACTCCTATTTTTGTTGGTCTCCTTCAGTCGTATTAGGACATACAGTTTGCTCAATTGGCCCAAAGTATATAATCCACACTGTGGTGGGCTGTTTATTGAACAAGTGTGGGTATCATACCGTTTTCAAAAATATTTTTGACTGAGCTATTTGATACATTTACCAATAATGACTCATTTTAATTTTTTATTTTACATTTATTTAGATGTGTAGCCCTATTGTGTATTTATATTATTGTTATTATAATTTTATTAATTATATGTGGGATTTCAATTCTATTATGTATGTATTTTTATATGACGCACGTAACATCTGTTCTCTGGGTCTTTTT
This sequence comes from Gigantidas platifrons, assembly GCA_002080005.1. NCBI lineage: Eukaryota > Metazoa > Mollusca > Bivalvia > Mytilida > Modiolidae > Gigantidas > Gigantidas platifrons. The sequence continues at coordinate 618,201 of MJUT01013604.1, forward strand.
CTGTCCTGCACATTGACTACTAAAAAAAAATTTTGAACTTGTAAAGTCGCCATATTGGTTTGACATTAGACAAGGAAAAAGTCTCTCGGTGAGAAGAACATTTTGTCATTCAAGAAAATGTTTAATTCTTTATCACTTTGTTTTGAATACTTGGTGTTGTTTTACAAATCATTTTAGAAGTTTATATATACACCATATATTGTTTGAGCAACACTTTTCTGATTTCTTTCATTTTCGGTTTAAATATTTCTGGAATAACCTTCATCAGGTAACCTTATAATTAAAGGCTTGAAAGCCAAGTAATTTAAGTCTTTGTGAGCAGATAAACTAAAGAGTCTAAACAGGATAGTCAAAATTAGTTAAGGTCACATATACCTCATTGAGGAGAACCTTAAAGGAAAAGACCAGTCAGTTGAAAAGTTGTTTTAATTCAATTAATTATAACTTGTTATTCGTAAATAACTTATTATTTAAAAAAAAAACCACCTTTATTAACATTAATATACCCAATTAAAAATATGAATATTTGGAATTTCCTGTCATAGTGTAAGCGGCCATGACACCTCTTCATGTGACGTCACTCAGTCGTATCATGTTAGTTGAATAAATAACATGTATCTGACCTTTTCCAACATCGTGCCCGTTTGGTTATGTTTTAATATCAGATCAACTGCAATACAATGTTTATAAATGTATATCGTTCTAATTTTGTTCTTAATATTCCCATCCCATGTTACATTTTCATAAAACAAAGGAGTTTATTTGTATCGGGGGAGGGGGGTTCTACATATAATTTCATGTTTTACGTGATTGGCCGTAGGTTAAATAACTGTCATTTTTAACTCGTTTTGTGCTTACACATGTTTTTTTCTTTTTTGTCCCCAATGCTGTCATAATTTCCAGTGTTTTTCGAGGTCACTGATCGATGATCATTGTGTTGACAGGTAGTCCTGTCCGGATTGGTAATTACACACAAAACAATCTTCTCACTCTTTCCCTTCGTTACTTAGTGCAATAAAATGCTTAACATAAGTCATAATGATTTTGTAAATATCAAAAGATAAATATATACCACATTGCTTTACGATTTACATAATTTTTAATGAAAAAATTGCAACTGATCAATGCTGGTATAATATACGATAATGATTGCGTGACGTAACGGGAAGGTATAATCCGAGAATGGATACGCCCCTTTTCAGGTTTTTGTCTCCTCCACATTGAAGAGTTTTGAAAAATGGCGATCCCCATTACTTGGTGCAACAGGCAACTTCAATGACCAAATTCTACCTTATGGTATACTATCTTTAACATTCATTAACACAAATGTCTTTTTTTTACTGTCATTTAAATTTTCACTCTAACTTGTCAAGACCATGGTCTTTTCCTTTAATTTTTATTGATTATTATATTATTTAGAAACTGTTAAATGTAATAAAAGATTAGTTGGACATTAGACATGGAAAAAGTCTACCGGTGAGATGAATATTGTTTCATTGAACAAAGTGTTTAATTCCTTATCATTTTGCTTTTTGTATACTTGGTGTTATTTTACAAACCATTTTATACATTTATACGTTTTCTTGTATATATACACACATATATAACTTAATATGTATATTGTTTGGAAGCAGGTCGATGTGGCTCCAATATCCGTCTGGCCACAGTCGTTCCGGCCCTAGTTGATCCGGCCCTGTGTCAGTCCGGCCCCAAATAACATAGTCGTTTCGACCCCAATATAAAATATCATGAATACACTATATTACAACACATTTACATGCTTAGAGGTTAAGTTATTAAGTTAAAGTCATTAGTATTTTTCTTTGATGTTTTTCACTTTCTTTGCAACTAAGGTAATTTTAACTTTATTTTAAAATTTTGAAATCTCTCATTTTCTCATTTTAAAGCATATTAAAAACAAGTTTAATTTATTTAGATTGGCAAAATAGTGAAATAATGTTCCATGTGGCTATACTTTAAAATCTTTTTCAACAATATTGAAGTTATATCTTATTCCAATACAGGACCTATCTCTACGAGACCTTTACGACGAAAAGACTGCAGTCTGACTTTCTGCGTGAAGTTTGTAACCTCTCTGCGCCATCAGTATCTCCTACTGCAGCATCTTCTGACTCTGACTAAACTTATCTAAGATCATGTGCTAGTGTTACAGTGTTAGTGTTAGGGCTGTTCCACATTTAAGTCTACTTGGGAGGGGGCAACGCCATTTTTAAAATTTTTCTGTTGGTTGTGGGGGTGAAACCATATTTTTTTTTATGTTGGGTGGGGAGTTTTTTCTATTGGTGGGAGGGGGTGTGAAATAAGTGGCGTTCCCCCTCCCAGATCCCAGATATATTTGAATCGAACAGCCCTTAGTGCTTTTTGGGAACGTTTTGCAGTGTTAGTTTGTAGTTTTATTATCATATATAATATATCATCAATAAAAAAAAATGTGAAAACTCATTGTTTTGTTTATTTTTCATCAAATCATTCATAAAAAAATCCCACTATTGAACTCACAACAGCAATTTCATTGAAATATAGACAGTTGTCAGCATGTTTACTTTATATTAAGATTGTAAATTGA
>MJUT01013604.1:625107-648406 GCA_002080005.1 Gigantidas platifrons
GCTATATCTAGATGAGTTACAGTTTAAGTTTGAATTTCGTTCTGGTCGAATGATTTTTGGCTGAGTTATGGCCCTTGAACTTGTATTTTTTGTTCAAACTTTTAGTTGTCCGGACTTTTTTTTGACGTCCTATGAGATATTGATTTGATATTTGGTATACAGCTATATCTAGATGAGTTACAGTTTAAGTTCGAATTTCATTCTGGTCGAATGATTTTTGGCTGAGTTATGGCCCTTGAACTTGTATTTATTGTTCTCTATTTTAAGTTGTCTGGATTTTATTTACATCCTTCGAGATATTGACTTAATTGTCCCCCGCCTCTGCAAAAAGCGGAGCGGGGGATATGAAAATGCCGGGCATCCGTCCGTCCGGATATATTGTAAGCGATCTCAGATTTTTATTTGTTGACCAATTGATTTCAAACTTACACACAAGCATTATATTAAGAATCTCTAGCTTAAGTTCGAAACTGGGCAAAATTTGAAAAAAATATTTCTTGTAAAATCATTTTTTTTTTTTATAGAATCAACAATATTCCAGATTCTATATTTATAAACTATTGACCTGAGTAACCTTGCTAAACCATGCGGAGTCAGTGTGTTTTAAATCGGTCATCCAATCAGGACACTCATTATTGTCCAAGATAAAAATATATCGCTAAAATTACCTGTGGGTGTCTCCACTTCAACTCGTAAATTTACATAGAAATCAGAGATATTTCGTCATAAAACTTCACACATGGTTTTGTCTATCATATATCTTGAAGACAAACATAAAATTTTATTGCATTTATCAATATTTATGAGTATCAACAGTTTTTTCAACACCGTATTTGTTCAAGTGACTACACATGCTACTCACAGTGACCCGTGACCCACATTAGCACGTATCAGCAGTATTTTGTTAACATGGTATATAAAAAGTACATATTTTGAGAATTACACATTTCACTGAAACTACAAAAGATAGGTAGGAACTTAATATTTGGTATTGGTGGAGATGCCAATGCGAAGTTGAGGATGCAACATTCCCCCCTTCCCCCCCTCCCCCAGCTCAGCCCAACCCCTCTGGGGAATCTATAAAAAAAATGTGACAGAGATCCCCACCCTAAACCATATATATTTATGATCAGGGTGACTAGGAAAATTAAATGCCTTATAGCTAAGGCCCCGGGGGTCATACCCCACCCCTACCTGAAGTGAACTTTTTAATGGTTGAGATCCCCACCCCTAAACCATATATAATTATGATCAGGGTGACTAGGCAAATTAAATGCCTTATAGCTCAGGCCCAGGGTGGTCATACCCCACCCCCTACCTGAAGTGAACTTTTTAATGTGTGAGATCCCCACCCCTAAACCATATATATTTATGATCAGGGTGACTAGGCAAATTAAATGCCTTATAGCTCAGGCCCTGGGGGGTCATACCCCACCCCCTACCTGAAGTGAACTTTTTAATGGTTGAGATCCCCACCCCTAAGCCATATATATTTATGATCAGGGTGAATAGACAAATTAAATGCCCCAAGATTTTGACTTGCAACTCGGCTGTTGCTTCTCGGATGCTTTCTCTCGATTTTATAAATATATCACATGGACTACATTACAAGCCCTATTGTGTATTTATATTATTGTTATTATAATTTTATTAATTTATATGTGGGATTTCAATTCTATTATGTATTTATTTTTATATGACACACGTAACATCTATTCTCTGGGTCTTTTTCTGTCCCGCACATTGACCACCAAAAACATTTTTAGAACTTGTAAAGTCACCATATTGGTTGGACATTAGACGTGGAAAAAGTCTCTCGATGAGATGAACATTTTGTCATTCAACAAAGTGTTTAATTCCTTATCATTTTGTTTTGTGTACTTGGTGTTATTTAACAAACCATTTTAGACATTTATATATACATCACATATATAATTTTAACAGTTAATATGTATATTGTTTGAGCAACATTTGTTTGTGTCCAAAGCATGGTACAACTTTCATAATCATTTTTTTTTTCCAAATGGTTTGTTGGTTGGTTATTGGAGGTCCCACAATAAAAGGGGGAAAATACTAAGCATGTTTACTTTATATTAAGATTATAAATTGATAGCAAGTGAGCTTTTCTGATTTCTTTCATTTTCTGTTAAATATTTCTGGAATAACCTTCATCAGGTAACCTTATGATCAAAGGCTTGAAGACCAAATAATTTAAGTCTTTGTGAGCAGATAAAGTAAAGAGCCTAAACAGGATAGTCAGAATTAGTTAAGGTCACCTATGCCTCATTGAGGAGAACCTTAGTTTTTTATTAATAATTATATTGTTTAGAAACTTTTAATTGCAATAAAAGATATAATATAAATGATAAACCATAACAGTGCCGAGGCACTAACTACTGGGTGGATGATACCCTGGGTACTAATAATTCAGCAGAGGTATCGACCGAGTGATAGGATTAAATACATAGATGTCGAATTTTGTATTATTGAAAAACCTTCATCAGGTTCGCTCAAATTCCAAATAAAGGAAAGTCAAATAATTTATAATTTTTTTAGCAGCAATAAACCCAATGGACCATTTATTGAACAAGTGTAGGTATCATGCAGTTTTCAAGATTATTTTTGACTGCTATTTGATACTTTAACCAATAATGTCTCATTTTTATTTTTAATTTTACATTTATTTAGATGTGTAGTCCTATCTTGTGTATTTATATTATTGTTATTATAATTTTATTAATTTATATGTGGGATTTTAATTCTATTATGTATGTATTTTTATATGACACACGTAACATCTATTCTCTGGGTCTTTTTCTGTCCTGCACATTGACTACCCAAAAACCTTTTTTGAACTTGTAAAGTCGCCATATTGGTGTTACATAATATTAGACATGGAAAAGTCTCTCGGTGAAGATGAAAATTTTGTCAGTCAACAAAGTGTTTAATTCCTTATCATTTTGTTTTGTGTACTTGGTGTTATTTAACAAACCATTTTAGACATTTATATATACATCACATATATAACTTTAACAGTTAATATGTATATTGTTGAGCAACATTTGTTTGTGTTTAAAACATGGTACAACTTTCATAATCATTTTTTTCAAATGGTTTGTTGGTTGGTTATTGGAGGTCCCACAATAAAAGGGAAAATAATACTAAGCATGTTTACTTTATATTAAGATTGGAAATTGACAACAAGCAAGGATGTATGTCCTTGCAACAAGTGAGCTTTTCTGATGTCTTTCATTTTCGGTTCAAATATTTCTGGAATATAACCTTCATCAGGTACCCTTATAATCAAAGGCTTGAAGACCAAATAATTTAAGTCTTTGGGAGCAGATAAATTAAAGGGCCTAAACAGGATAGTCAAAATTAGTTAAGATCACCTATACCTCATTGAGGAGAACCTTAGGTTTTATTAATATTTATATTGTTTAGAAACTTTTATATGCAATAAAAGATAGAATATAAATGATAAACCATAACAGTGCCGAGGTACTGACTAGTGGGTGGATGATATCCTGGGTACTAATAATCCAGTAGAGGTATCGACCTAGTCATAGGATTAAATACATAGATGTCGAAGTTTGTATTATTGAAAAACCTTCACCAGGTTCGCTCAAATTCCAAATAAAGGAAAGTCAAATAATTTATAATTTTTTTAGCAGCAATAAACCCAATGGACCGTTTATTGAACGAATGTGGGTATCATGCAGTTTTGAAGATTATTTTTGACTGCTATTTGATACTTTAACCAATGATGTCTCATTTTTATTTTTAATTTTACATTTATTTAGATGTGTAGCCCTATGTTGTGTATTTATATTATTGTTATTATAATTTTATTAATTTATATGTGGGATTTCAATTCTATTATGTATGTATTTTTATATGACACACGTAACATCTATTCTCTGGGTCTTTTTCTGTCCCGCACATTGACCACCAAAAGCATTTTTAGAACTTGTAAAGTCACCATATTGGTTGGACATTAGACATGGAAAAAGTCTCTCGATGAGATGAAAATTTTGTCATTCAACAAAGTGTTTAATTCCTTATCATTTTGTTTTATGTATTTGGTGTTATTTAACAAACCATTTTAGACGTTTATATATACATCACATATATAACTTTAACAGGTAATATGTATATTGTTGAGTAACATTTGTTTGTGTTCACAGCATGGTAGAACTTTCATAATAATTTTTTTTTTCAAATGGTATGTTGGTTGGTTATTGGAGGTCCCACAATAAAAGCGGGAAAATAGTAAGCATGTTTACTTTATATTAAGATTATAAATTGATAGCAAGTGAGCTTTTCTGATTTCTTTCATTTTCTGTTAAATATTTCTGGAATAACCTTCATTAGGTAACCTTATGATCAAAGGCTGGAAAACCAAATAATTTAAGTCTTTGTGAGCAGATAAAGTAAAGAGCCTAAACAGGATAGTCAGAATTAGTTAAGGTCACCTATGCCTCATTGAGGAGAACCTTAGTTTTTTTTTATTAATAATTATATTGTTTAGAAACTTTTAATTGCAATAAAAGATATAATATAAATGATAAACCATAACAGTGCTGAGGCACTGACTACTGAGTGGATGATACCCTGGGTACTAATAATCCAGCAGAGGTATCGACCGAGTCATAGGATTTTGATTTGATTTTTGGTGTTTTAACGCCACTTTCAACAATATTTCAGCTATATCATGGCGACGAGTTTTAGTGGTGGAGGAAGCCGGATTACCCGGAGAGAACCACCAACCATGGGCACTGAGTGATAGGAATAAATTCATAGATGTCAAATTTTGGGTGCATGACACATTTCTGGAAAAACCTTCATCAGATTTGTCCAAAGTCCAAATAAAGGAAAATAAAATATTTTATAATTTTTTTAGCAGCAATTAATTCAACGGTCCGTTTATTGAAGAGCATATGTATCATGTCGTTTTCAAAATTATATTTGACTGTGCAATTTGATACATTAACCAATAATGTCTCATTTTTATTTTTAATTTTACATTTATTTAAATGTGTAGTCCTATACTATTGTGTGTTTATAATTTTATTAATTTATTTGTGGGATTTCAATTCTTTTATGTATGTATTTTTATACGACACACTAACATCTATTCTATTGGTCTTTTTCTGTCCTGCACCAAAAACTTTTTTTTTACTTGTAAAGTCACCATATTGGTTGGACATTAGACATGGAAAAGTCTCTTGGTAAGATGAAAATTTTGTCATTCAACAAAGTGTTTAATTCCTTATCACTTTGTTTTGTGTACTTGGTGTTATTTTACAAATCATTTTATACATTTATATATACGTCACATATATAACTTTAACAGGTAAGATGTATATTGTTTGGAAGCAGGTCGAAGTGGGCCCAATACCCGACCGGCTCCAGTCGTTCCGGCCCTAGTCAATCTGGCCCTGTGTCAGTCCGGCCCCAAATAACATAGTCGTTTCGACCCCAATATATAATATCATGAATACACTATATTACTACACATTTACATGCTTAGAGGTTAAGTTATTATGTTAAAGTCATTCATATTTTTCTTTGATGTTTTTCACTTTCTTTGCAACTCAGGTAATTTTAACTTTATTTTAAAATTGTGAAATCTCTCATTTTCTCATTTTAAAGCATATTAAAAACAAGTTTAATTTATTTAGATTGGCAAAATAGTGAAATAATGTTCCATGTGGCTATGCTTTAAAATCTATTTCAACAATATTGAAGTTATATCTTATTCCAATATAGGACCTATCTCTACGAGACCTTTACGACGAAAAGACTGCACGTCTAACTTTCTGTGCCATCCTCTGACTCGGACTAAACTTATCTAAGATCATGTGCTAGTGATAGTGTTAGTGCTTTTTGGGAACTTTTTGCAGTGTTAGTTTGTAGTTTTATTATCATCAATAAAAAAAAATATCTGAAAACTCATTGTTTTGTTTATTTTTCATCAAATCATTCATAAAAAAAATCACACTATTGAACTCACAACAGCAATTTCATTGAAATATAGATAGTTGTCAGTATGTTTACTTTATATTAAGATTGTAAATTGGCAACAAGTGAGCTTTTCTGATTTCTTTCATTTTCGGTTTAAATATTTCACGGGAATTATATTTTCATTGAAAGCTATGTGTGTTATTTGAAGTTTTATCTCATTTTACTTGAGGTTTAAAGTTCAATGCTAGATATTTAATACTTAAATTATCTCCCAGTTTAAAAAAAACCCAACATAAGGTGGTGCATTGCATGTATTATCTAATCAGTAGCACTTTAGTACCATAGGAGTATATAGGCAGGTATATTTAGCTGACATGTCAGACAATTTTCAATGTCATTCTATATTTAGGCTGTCTAAAAGGCATTAGAATTCCCTAAATGGCTAATCTATATCTAGGGAAAGAGCATGTCTGTCAATACAAGATTTCTGTATAAATAATAAACAATATACCCACATGCTGTTGACTGATGATAATATAGATGTGTATTTATTTCAGTTTTAATTGTAGGAGACCATTGATATAAAAATTAGTAACATTTATCTTGTTTTAGCAACATTTTTGGTGTCCAAAAACTGGTCCAACTTTCTTAATCAATTTTTTTAAAACCAATTGTGTTGATGTACTAGAACATTTTATAAAATGCACTCTATTCTGAAGTATTAACTCTGTTTCACTTTCAAATGGTTAGTTGGCTGGTTATTAGAGTTCTGATAATTAGAGGGGGAATTACTAAGCAAGTTTGCTTTATATTAAGATTGTATATTGATAGCAGGTGAGCTTTTCTGATTTCTTTCATTTTCGGTTTAAATATTTCTGGAATAACCTTTCGCTTCAGCAGGTAACCTTATAATCAAAGGTTTGAAGGTCAAATAATATAAGTCTTTGGGAGCAAATAAACTAAAGAGCCTAAACAGGATAGTCAAAATTAGTTAAGGTCACATATACACTGTACCTCATTGAGGAGAACCTTAGTTTATTTTTTATTATAACCCCCGCAACGAAGTTCTAGGGGGTATACTGGTTTCACCATGTCCGTCCGTCTGTAGACAAATCCTATGTCGTACAATAACTTAGTTGTGTTTCTTAGAATCTTTTAAAATTTTATCAGTTATTTACTGGTGAAGACAGGAGGATCCCTTTCATTTTTGACGATTTTCACTTTTGCCTTTCCAGAGTTATTGGACTTGATATGACGAAAAATAGGATTTTTACCCTATGTCGTATGATAACTTCAGTAGTGTTTCTCAGAATATTTTGAAATTTGAGCAGTAGTTTACTCATGAAGAGAGAAGGGTCTCTTTCATTTTTGATGACATTCACTTTTATTGTTCCAGAGTTAGGGGCCTTATATTTTAAACAATGTCATAGGAAAATTTTAGTAATGTATGATGGAATCTGGTGATACTTTACTAAATAATCATTGGCTGGGTAATACTAATAGAGGAGGGTCCCTTTCATTTTTGGTCGGAACAATCGGGAATGCTTTGGTTGTGGAAATAAGTTGGACAGATGTGGGGAGGGGGATATCTTAGTGACCTGTGCTAACAGTAATACTAGTTAATAATTATATTATTGATTGATTGATTTATTTTTTGGTGTTTAACGCCACTTTCAGCAATATTGCAGCTATATCATGGCGACCAGATTTAGTGGTGGAGGAAGCCGGAGTACCCGGAGAGAACCACCGACCCTGGGCAAGCAACTGGTAAACTTTATCACTTGCGGCTGCGGGTTGAGTGCACCCTTTTTGTAATTTACAAAGCTGTGCACGAACCCACGCCATATTGGTGATACGCTAGTATAGGCTGTTAGATCCAGCGACCTAACTCATTGAGCCACCCTGGCCCCTAATTATAGTATTTAGAAACTGTTAACTTCAATAAAAGATATACAAATGTATATATATATACGTCTGAAAATTAAACCAAATTAGAATTAGATTTTTAAGCTGTCAAATTTTTGTTCTTCCCTGGACGTGATTTGAACTCACACCATTGATACACTGCAGCATCAATCGCTTAGCCTTAAGTCCAGCGCCCTAAGCCACTCGACCACATCCGCTTCATAAAAATGGAGCTTCAATAATCGAATGTTACCTTGTCTCGTAAGGAAAATCTAGAGATAGACATAAGACATGTGTATAAGCGTGTGTAGATGGTACATATTATACAATTGATGACTTTCGATGAGCCACGTTGAATACAAGGATTGATCAACCCATGGAACATGATATTCACCGAGGCATCCGAGGTGAATATCGTGTTCAAATGGAAAGTCATTAACTGTTTTATTATATGACATTAAATTAAATTTGAATTAACACCAAACAGCTCCGACTTTGTTCACCAGACACCCCTGTCGGCCCAACGTCTACCATTACCAATGTTGCAGAGAGACGTAAAATTTGATTGGACCGTGGAATAGATTCTGGAATCTATATTTCTATTTTTAGCCCAAATTGGGGTGACATTACAGTCCACACTAGATACGATAACGTAACCCTCATTCCGCTTGTGCTCCATTTAGGGTTACGAATCGTCCCATTCAACGTATGGGAGCAGCGCCCGGAGTGATTCACACCTAGATACGATAACGTAACCCTCATTCCGCTTGTGCTCCATTTAGGGTTACGAATCGGTCCCATTCAACGTATGGGAGCAGCGCCCGGAGTGATTCACACCGGGCGGTTTTTTGTCCTAATTCCGTTGTAAGTGGTTGGAAAAATTAACGGGGATGAAAGATAAATATATTTAGGTAAACCTTGTGGTGTAAGTAAACGCTGCATCAATCCATGGTAGACTTATATCCATCTGAAAATTTGAATGCATGAAATCTTTTTTCTGTCCGACATTTTGTTTACAAGTTGCTATTTCACGTGCACTTCACTCGTTTTGGAGATATCTTTATTTGGATCGATTCGTAGTAAATTCGTAGTAAAAGTTTTCCATATTTGGCATTGAGATCCATATATGGATAGGCTCCGCCCATCACGAGAGTCTACATAAGGTGTTATGGCGGACAAGTAACAATTTTCAAATACGAAACCGGTCTTGAAGATAGAAACAGGTATTGTAACACTTATTTCGTATCACTATTACTTAGAAATTGTTGGGAATAATAAGTTATGACCAGATATGCAAAAAGAAAGTTGAAATATTCCCGGAACGAAAATTTTAATTTGCTCCCATACGTTGAATGAGATCGATTCGTAACCTTAAATGGAGCACTTAGCGGAATGAGGGTTACGTTATCGTATCTAATTCACACCGAGCGGTTTTTTGTCTTAATTCCGTTGTAAGTGGTTGGAAAAATTAACGGGGGCGAAAGATAAATATATTTAGGTAAACTTTGAGGTGTTAAGTAAACGCTGCATCAATCCATGGTAGACTTATATCCATCTGAAAATTTGAATGCATGAAATCTTCTTTCTGTCCGACATTTTGTTTACAAGTTGCAAGTTTACGCGCACTTGCCTCGTTTTTTAGATATCCTTATTTAGATCAATTTTATAGTAAAATCGACTTTATCGTAGTAACAGTTTTCCATATTTGGCATATATGGATAGGCTCCGCCCATCGCGAGAGTCTACGTAAGGTGTTATGGTGGACAAGTAACAATTTTCAAATACGAAACCGGTCTTGAAGATAGAAACAGGGATTGTAACACTTATTTCGTATCACAATTACTGAAAAATTGTTGGGAATAATAAGTTATGACCAGATATGCAAAATGAAAGTTGAAATATTCACGGAACGAAAATTTTAATTTGCTCCTATACATCGAATGGGATAGATTCGTAACCCTAAATGGAGCACAAGCGGAATGAGGGTTACGTTATCGTATCTAAGTCCACACTACCTATGAGCTAATTTTAGCTCATTTGAGGTTGACATCGCACGTACACATTACTTTTCAAGTTGATTTCAGCCAATTAGAAACTAGACAAAGTTCAATCATATAATAAATACTAATATTATAATTTGACAGCAATCTAACTTAGCAATTTTTAATATATTGTATAGGATAATGAAGAAATCATTATACAGTCACAGGAAATAAAGTACAAACGTGTAAGCAAGTGACAACCATACAATATCTCTCTTTAATTGTAAATAAAATTATATTTTTATGTTATTTCAATATTGTAATTCAATCACTTTGGAATCCTGGACCAAGGTGATATATGTTAATAAGACAATAAAGAAATGTATGGCATTGTAATCTATTTATCGTTTTGCTGTCAATATGGCCAGGTTTGGAATTTATAAATGCGGACGAATTTATATGTTATTTTTCTTGCATATCCAGAATGAGATATTGTGTACTAAACATATTGTTGTCTTCTCCTCCAGGAGCAGTTTTCCTATATTATAGTGTTGTCTGGTGAAATATAGTTTCCTTTCCGTTGGCTCAGGCACTATGCTTCACCAGACAACACTATAGGGGAACCGTTCCCTCAGGAGAAGACATTAATAGAATATAGGTTATGGCTACGGTGTTTAATGCCACTTTCAACAATATTTCAGTTATATCGTGGTGGTCAGTTTTATTGGTGGAGGAAACCGGAATACCTTGGGAAAATCAACCACCTTGTGGTTAAGTTGAAGTCAACACTTCGAAACTTTTTACGATTGTCATTATGACCTGGTTAACAGTTGCATAATATCTGCGTCATCAATGAACACGAGTATGTTCCGTTTGTCGTAATCACAATCCATATAAATGACTTATCACCGGATTTGTAACAAAAGTAATAGGACGGGTGTCACGAAATGGAACAGGAGCTTCTTACCCTTCTAGAGTTCACTCTCTTTTTTAATGTGGTATTTTGTCGACTATTTTTTGTCTTTTTGTCACTATTCTGTTTGCCAGTGTAGTTGTCTTCAAATTAAGGTTACTGATTTTCCTCTTGTTATCTTCAAACTTTTCTCACGGACTACTATTTTACCGGTGTACCGCCCATTTTGCTAGGCTTGAGTCAGGATACTGAAGAAGGGTATAAGTGACATACTTCTTGTTTTCATTGCACTTTTAATTTTCCTTTGTTAGTGTTGTTGTACATATATTTTTATTATATATTCTGTAGACAGCTTCACGGAGTGACAGCTTGAACCGATCCCCTTACAGCATTTTCATCATGCATTTCAACTTGATGTTAAGATTTTTTTATATCTCTTATTACACACACACAAATGGAATCAAATGCTATTAGTGGCTACTATTCAGACATTATCTAGATTATTATCCCAGTCTCTATATCCATTATAAGGGGTCGTCGTGGCCGTGATCGTATGGTAGTTTGATTTACAACTACCTATGCAATCAGTGCCTATCACCACTGATATTGTGAGTTCGAATCACAATCAGGGCAAGGTGTACAACATTATGTGGTAAAGCTTGTCAGTGACTTGTGACAGGTCGGTGGTTTTCTCCGAGTTCCTCAGTTTCCTCCACTAATAAAACTGACAGCCACGATATAGCTGAAATATTGTTGAAAGTGGCGTTAAACACCATCAAACAAACAAACAAACAAACAAACAATATATCCGTTATAAGATTTTAAAGTCCCAATAGCTATATACTTGATCGTTTTTTATTCTTCAAAAAATGTACTATACATGCTTTATATTTAATAAAATAATATTTTAACTCATTTTCGTGTTGATATATGTGAGAAAGAATGGATGAGAGGACGATATTTGTTGAACAATTCCAGAATGATGCACCAAAAGATGGCGACTGATTAATTATCGGCAAATTTACGGAGTCTGTCGAATGATCCAATAATAACTACTCGGTCATATACGGTTGCCGAATGATAGTGTTGTTCCAACTATAAATAAACAGCGATAGAAAGTGGTCACTTCGCATGGTTTTAATAAAGAAAAGTACGTTAGTAATTTGTGCATAGCTCGAGAGAGGAGAAATAAAGTTGATTTTAAAAATACGTATTTTGACAAAATTGGGGTGCGATAAGTTTTCAGCTTTTGCTTCGGACACCAATAGAGCGGCTAGTAGAATTGGTACGCCAGTTGTAAATCCAAATTGCATTGGGCTCTGTTTGAAGTATGGGTCCAACTTTGGAAGTAAAACATATTCAAATACTTTTGTGAAAATTGGTGTAACTGGGATTCCTCTATAGTTGTCCAAGAGGGCAGGGTTTTGGGATTTCTTAAGAACTGGTGTTAGGACGCCGGATTTTAGCATATCTGGGAAGGATCCTTTTTGCTCCGCAGAAATACCAAATTCATCAGCTGCCTTTCCTGTATGTAATTGATATATTGCGTTCTTCACTTCATCACAAGTTATTGTTTCTGTCTGATAGTCACTTTGCAGAATAGTTTTGTTAATAAGCTGTTTCCTGACGTTACAGAGATCTAAATACTCCTTATCATATCCTTTATCTTTAGGAATTGCTAGATCCTCAAATTATTTGAGAAAACACCTCCTTTGATCATTGGGGTTATATATATCCGTATTGCAGTAGTAATGCAGGGAGTGTGGACGTTGATTGAATCACTATTTCTTCGAATGAGCCTATGAAACAGTTCAGTGGACGGATTTTCCATGATGGCTTTATAAAGATTCTGACGATCTAGAGACTTCTCTTGACGAAATTGACGACGTAGATTTCTCTGAGTTGAAATCTTTATATTACGTAATATACCATCCGGTTTCCCATTATCGACCCATTTCTTATGAGCTTGGTGACATGTTTCAATCAGTATTTTGGCGGTTGGCCTTCCATTTCGGTCCTTTCAATTTGATTATTTTCTTTGGTGTTGATGATAGAGTAGCCTGTTGTAAAGTGTTCATGATTACCTCTATTAGGTTAGATTCTGTCATTTCCATCTTGATACCGTCGCATTGAAACTCTTTCAGTTGATTAGCTAAAGACAGTTGAAATTTGGGCATGTCCATTTTGTTCCATTGATATTTCCATATTGCTCCAGAACGGCTATATGTGTTCTGTTTTGTTTCTCCTTCAATCTTAAGGACGGCTGAGACTATGGTGTGGCTCGATAAGTTGGTTTAATATCTATCGTGGATCTTATATTTCGTTACCATATCCGGTTGATCTGAGACTATATAGTCAATTTGAGAGCTTCCCAATCCAGAATGTTGGAAAAACGTCCTAGCATCATACTTTGGACACTAGATTTTGTTCAGTCACAAATTGTTGAAGAAGTGTATCATGTTTGTTTCCTGTTCTTGGTTCCAATACAGTTGCATTTAAGTCCCCAGCCAGAACAATTGTATAGTCTCTGCTGTATTTGTTAATAATGTTATCTAGAATATCCAGACATTCTCCAAATTCTATGTAAGAGTGAGTAGAAGAGTTATTGGTTGGTAAATACACACAAATTAAACATATACTCGGTTGCGTTTTTATCAGGATGGGTAAGATTCTTTCATTTCCATCCTCAAGTTTGGTGACTTTGCCAGCTAGATTAGAGTTTAAAGCTACTCCAACTCCTCCTTTTCCTCTTGGCATATAATGACCAGAAATCGGATCGGCAGAATCAGATATGAGTCAATTTGTTCGGAAAAAAATTCCCAAATTCATGTTTTTGGAAATCATGAATCCAATGTTCTTGTGTACAGATAATATCAAATTCGGAGTTTATATGTTCAGTGAAGGCGGAGTTTGAAAAGATCCCTTCAATGTTACATGATACAATTTTCAGTCCCGAGTGATTTTTGGCTCGTCTTCCAATATTTTTTCTGGAGATTTCCTGTCGGATGTGGGGATCTCTAAAAAACAGTTTGAAGAAGATTCCTTTTCTACGATGATTCTCTCACTATTGTGAGCTTCAGATTCTGGATCCTTTAATTTGGATTGCTCATTAATGTTCATGTTGTCATCCTGCGACTGGGCGTGATGTCGTTTATTTATATATAATGTGTCCACTTGATCATGGTTAGTGGAAGGTATGGTCTGACTTTTATGAACACTATAAATGATGTGATCCTTTGGTGGTTCCCCCACTATATGGTGATTTGTATCGTGCATACTACTTTGTTGTGTATTTCCAAATGATGCATTCCAATTACTATGGTCATGTTTTGGATGGCCAGCGTTCCTTAGGAGGTGATCTTGCCTATGATTACTAGTGGCATTGTGTGTTTGTGATCTACCTGAGCCAGGGTGTTTATAAGACGTCTGATGCTGAGTTGGTATTTGACCTGATTGAGGATATGCTGGAGGAAATGATGTGAATTGTTGATGTTGAGTTTGCATTTGAGGATATGCTGGAGGAAATGATGTGAATTGTTGGTGTTGAGTTTGTAATTGAGGTAATGCCGACATATGATGCGGAAGATGATACTGCGGATGGTTTGGTACCAGAGGTCTTGGTGGGCATGAAAACATCGGAGTTTGTATATATTGCGGACTACGAACTGCCAAGTAGTTCTGTTGCTGCCACATACTTTGCTGGAGACTAAGTTGTTGAACTTGTAGCTGTGTCATAATTTGTGCTTGCTGAAGCTGAGCGAGGTGTAGATTTTGAGACATTTGAGTTTCCAGTGTCTTCATCCTATGTTCTAGCAATTTAATATCAGAATCTGCATTGTTGGACCTTCTATCCATACCTATTTTACAGTCTTTGCCCTGATTTAATATATCAGCCTTTTTGTATAACTCTACTGTGGATCGCATTTTTTCCAATTCAGATTCTAATTGTCCTATATATTTCCTTTCTATACAATTATCTAAATTCCTGCTGTTACTATATTTGGCAGTCTGTTTTTTTTGTTTTTGACTTCTGATCATTAGGAATGGTATTTGTGTTTGCTGTTTTTCTATTGCCGCTACACTTTTGTTTGATTGGACTTGGTCCCTCATCTTGTGTTTGAAAAATTGGATTGTTTACTATATTTTTTACATAAGTATCTTCATCATTCTGCTCAAGAGACCTTTTCCTAGTACATGACAAAGTTGGGGATTTAGTGATAGGTAGGTCAGTTGGAGAATGACTTGATTTCTCAGCTGTTGTAGACGCATATAGAAGATTATCATTACATATCATACAAATGAAATCTTTATCATCCATAGTATTCATATCTGGTATGTTAGAGCATGTAAAGTGAATCCATTCTAAGCAATTTCCACATTCTATAGTATCATTTCCAGTTGTCAAATTACAGATAGGACAAATATATGTTATTTCAATTGTGATCTGTTCATTGAGCTTATTAACATTGTCGGGTGGTAATAAGGACAGTGTACGATCCATAGGGGTAGAACATGTTGATGTGCTTTGATCCACTATCGATGCCAAAGTTGAAATTCTACTTGAATTTGAGATATTTGACTTCCCAGATGGAGATATAGGTTGTGAGGCTATACAATCAATAGTGTGGAAAATACCGCTATTTACAATAGAGAAATCTTCACAATGAGTTGATAAATTAGTGCAAATGTCTCTATAAAAGTCTGATACGAACAGATCGACCATGTTACCATTCACAACTATTTTGGAGGACGTATGGTATAGGTTCACCACAAATTTGAGAGTTTTGCCTTGGGAACCATCTCGTAACTGATTATATACTTTGATTGACGTATCCACTGCAGTATTTTGATAGTCTATACCCTCAGCAGTTTTTATCTTATAAATTTTGCTTTTACCAAGTACATTGTATTTGAGAAAGATATGACTTTGCAAGCTCATAAGCTGCCGTACTTAATTCAATTACAAGGTTGTTTGCTTTCCATTCCGCTGTTACATGCTGTTTGTTGCAGCTATCCTTCTTTTTATCTAATGCTTTTCGGCGATTCAAATTATATGAGCGAGCTGACTGAGTGTGTGGTAGTGCACTAGTTGATGCAGACCTTCGTGTCAAGGTTCTAGTCTCTATACTATCAGTACAGTACACTCCATATTGGTTGTAGCCGGGATATATTGTATCTCACTAATAAATGCCTCAAATATAGCCCAAATTATCAATTTTCCCAATATATAGGTGTAAGAGATGACAACAAAAGGGTCTCACTAAAGACAGTTAATGCCTCATGAGGACAACTCGTGATGATAATGATGAACTTTTATAGTTTTGAAATATGTGTACCTTTCACAGAATGTTCAAAATAATTTCATGGAATTTGGAGAAAAGGTATAAAATCACTGGATTCAGTTAAAATCTGTCTCTATTTGCATTTTAAAATACGTAAAAAGTCAAATGAAAGTTTAAAAAGTATAAAAGTTGGGATCCGCCATCTTGGATTTTCGCAAAGTCACTTCACTAAAAAGTCTATTTTGTGATATATACACGAGTAAAAACGCAAATTGTCAGTTAAAACGTTGAAAATGGATAAAAGGTAAAACAACTGAGTCTATATGGTGTGTTCAGATTGGTGCAAACTCATAAAAACGATAAAATATTGTGCTCTGAATATCTGTGCAGGTGCTGGTGATGAACAGGAAGCATGAAGTCCCCATGTGAAAACCCGTACTTCACAGCCGTAATTAACTATACTTATAACATATGTATCAAATACAGATATTAGAGTCTCTGTATTAAAAAACCTTCATGTATTTCACTCAGTAACCTAAAAGTAGCCTTTTTACCTTGTTCTGACAATGTTTTCTGTGTTACAGTAAAAATACCGCTATAATTAAATAACAATCCCAGGTAAACAAATTGATTACATAATTCTATCATTTTACTATCTAGATACCATTTCTCATTCTCTTTTAATACACCCCTATTACGAAAAACTACAATTTTTGTTTCCAATAAATTTATATATAACCCATGTTGTTTCGAACATTTATTAACAGTGTTAATCATTTTTTGTAATTCAGTTATACTTTCACTAAAAAGAACTGTATCATCGGCATACATAAATAGATACAAATTTAACATTTTTACATCATATGGCTCAATGCCTTGCTGATCAATTCAATTTCAATTTCATTTACATAGATAGAGTATAAAAACGGTGATAAAGATTCCCCTTGCAATAATCCAACATTAAAAGAAAAAAACTCTATATATATATATTTGTTTTATTTGGATACTACCCCTTTACAACGGGGGCAACCACTGTCGGGGTAACAGTGGTTGCATCCTTAAAGCTATGTACAATGCAATAAAAAAATATAATTGATACATTAATAAGTACAATAATAGTAAATAAGAGCTACTGTCCACTGTATTAAAACAATTCATGAAATATTTTCTCCATTAAAATGTAAAAATACAAGCACTGTATCATAAAACAGTATACTGCACTACATTATAGTATTCTAAAATAATGTAATATTAAAAGTACAATTTGCCATTAGTTTGATGACCTGCATTGAAGAAAATAAAACTTTTTTTTATCATTGAATAGTAAAAATATTAAATCAAACAACAGTATCATATGTTTCTCGGCTACATTCTACATTTATAAATTCATAAATTACAACACACTGTTTAAATCATCTTTAGTATATCTTCTACTTCTCTAAAAAAAAAATTCTCACATTAAAAGCTTTTACAAGATACTGTTTTGTTAAGTAATCCAGTTCTTTACCCATTTCTGCACTGATGTCATGTCCATAGTCGCCAAACATAAATAAAAGCTTATAGTATGACGAAAGCTCCACAAACTTGACAACCATATGATTACTGGAGAACACAAATTCGATTTGACTAAAAATGTCTGCATGCCCGTATATCTTCATATAATGGACATTCTAATGCAAAGCGCTGTAAGTCCTCGACGCTGTGAAGAGGACATACAGAACACCTATCATTATCCGAAAGTGACATCCTAAATAGGGTAGCATTTACGCTTAAACAATTTGTTCTGGCAAGGACCTTTAAATGAGAAGCGTCAAAATTGAAGTCCTCAGATAAATATAAATGTTTACCCATAGAAACTCCACAATTCTTATACATAGACAGGCTGCTTTTGGATAATATTTTTCCAAATTCATTCTGCCTTACTGATTGACCATAAAAAGCTTTAAACACTTCAATATCTATAGCACTTTGTACATAATGATCTAAACCAAGATCTATAAATAAATTTGTAAAGTATGTATGATACTCGGAATTCTCAGAATTTCTAAGCATATTAAAAATTATTTTACACTTCAACTTATGCCAACATTTTGAAATATCATATTCAAGGAATGCAAACAAACATATTACTACATTCCATTTTACCTTTGATCTCATGACAATACCTCTGACTTTCTCACCCCTTCATTTCTTAACTCTACTTCTACTTTTTTCTATTTACTCCATATTATTACAAATGTAGCCCCATTTTTGTTAAGATTTAATAAAGTATTTTCCAAATATCTATCATTTTTGAACCGCATCGGTGGTGTAATGGTTAGCGTTCTCATCCCGAGTGCAGTAGATTGTGGGTATGAATCCCGATGGGGTCAAACCAAAAACTATAAAATGGGTATTTGTTGCATCTCCGCAAAACACACAACTTTAAGGAGAAACAGCAAAGACTGGTTGGCTCGGAATCAAAATAATCTATCCGAATGTGTCTACATGTCTATGCGTGGACTGTTGTTTTAATGAGCTAGGACTATAAAAATCCAACTCAGTGTGTAGGTCTAGAACAAAGCTGACCTCGTTGTCATCTGATTAAAAATTAACTTGTTCTCGCCACGATATAGCTGAAAAATTGCTGAGTTAAACAACAAACACTCACTCACTCACTCACTCACTCATTGTTGTCCCTTTCTATTTTATAAGATGAATATGAAATGGTTTTACCTCGAATAATTAGCTCCGAGGTTTCCAAGAGTAGGTTCACACCTACCAACCGCTTTGTATCATTTTGAGCAAAATCAGCATGATACGATTAAAATAGATATCAACAAAGAAAGTCACGTCAACACCAGGGTAATATTTTCTTAATTTCTACTTTTACTTGCATGAGTGAAACTAAGCATCAAACGGTTCGATATAGATAGAAAATTTATACATACAGCATTCATTACCTTGTATTTCCTTTAAATGAATAAATTTGATAAATGAAATGACAGTATGTGTAAAAAAATAAATATTTCCGACATTTCTACGCAAATATTACCCCTTTGCACATTATTTTCTGGGCATCGATTGGTATCATGTAATAGATTATTGATATAGCTTCCTTCTAGTACCAATATAACGGTCGAATTGTATTTCATTAAGGAATTGGAAACAACCATAGAAAAAATGATACGATTAAAATCCGTGAAATGATCCGATCAAAATTTGAAATTTGTTTATATATGATACGATCAGAAGCTGAGAAAAGAATCACTTAAAGTTGAATTTTTCAAAAGGAAATTTAATTTATGACTTTCAATTAGCTTTTTCGAAATAAGCACGTTTCTATTCAACGAGATGTATTTTTGTTTGGTTCTGCTGACTCCCGGTGCTGACTGCTGAACGTCCGATCGATGAATTCATTGCGGACTCTAAATGAGCATTCAGACGTCATTCTTTGTATTGCAAATAGTACTTCAATATCCACAGATGGTTTTAGTTTTCTATTTCAGTGTTTTTACAATAACTAAATGACTATCATCTTTTTTGTCTTCCAATTAAAGCACACTGATGAGATATTATATCATCGAAATGTTCGTATCAGCTGCATGCATAAACAAAAAGTAGTTGCTTTGACATTTAGAGAGGAAAAAAGTTCAAAGGTCCACTCTCCTCAGTTTTAACGACTGCTTTATAACATAACCCTTTTTTCTTCACATGATGTAGATAATGTATATTATTTTATTTTTATACGGTTTTGCAAAACCGTATTTACTTGTGGCCTTTCGGCCATTTTTTTTTGTTTACATGACAACCGCCATGATCTTATCACCTGTCGAGACATAGATGGCCCATCAAAATATAGATCTGGTGCTTGTTAGATAACACCACACTTTGAATGTTACTACTTTTGCAGATTTTAAGATAACTTGTCGTGTCTCAAATGGTAAATGTTTAACTATGACAAATTGTCAGGAGGATTAAAATGCCGATATTTATATTGTTTCTCTTGCTTGTATTATTACGCTAGTTTTCATTCATAAAAATATTCTGACAAGTAACGTAAATTAACGACTTGTTCTACATTCAATTTTACGATAAATCTAGTTGTGTATCTTCCGTTTTCATTTTTTTGACATTGTATAATAATGCTTGATTTTTGTAACGCTTTGAGTATCAATTATTGTGTAAATAAAGTATTTATGTCGGATTCCCCTGATAAGCTCATTAATTATTTCCCGTCATATACAACCGAAGTACGACAGTAAACGAAATAGTTCACATTGATCGTGCGAAAATTTATGGAATCGGTTCTAATTAGTTTAATTTTGAGAACAGAATCAGCATAACAGAAATAATGAAAAACGTGGCATTGACGTAGGACGCTCTTTAAGCCTTTACAAAGATACGAACAGTTACTGGCGTAGTAATTAGTTCACCTGGACCGAAGGTCCAGGTGAACTATTGTCATCACTTGGCGTCCGTCGTCTGTCGTCTGTAAACTTTTCACATTTCAAGCTTCTTCTCCGAAACCACAGGGCCAATTGGAACCAAACTTAGCAGGAATGTTCCTTGGATGGTCCTCTACAAATTTCTGTTTTTTGTTCCAGTCGGATATTCAACATGGCTGCCAGGGCCAATAATATGCTCTGATTGGCTGAAATTTCAAAGATCTTCTTCTCTGAAAGTAATGACCTGACTGAACCCAAACTGTAAAAGAATGATCATTGGAATGTCCTTTACCAGGTTTATGTTTTTTATGCCGATCGGAAATCCAAGATGGCCGCCACCACAGGACATAGATTAACATTGGACTCTATGGGGAAATTTTAAAATGCCTTCTTCTCAGAAACTACAAATATGATTAAAGCCAAACTGTACATGAATGTTCATTGGATGGTCCTCTACAAACTTTAGGTTTTTTGTTCCGATATGAAATTCAAAATGGCGGCTACGGCAGGACTTAGTTTAACATTGGACCCTATGGGAAAAATGTTTCAAAACGCTTCTTCTCTGAAACCACTTTGACAATTGAAACCAAACTGCCCAGAAATGATCATTGGAAGGTCCTCTACCAAATTTTTGTTTTTTTATGCCGATCGGAAATCCAAGATGGCCGCCACCGCAGGACATAGATTAACATTGGACCCTATGGGAAAATGTTCAAATGCCTTCTTCTCAGAAACTACAAACATGATTAAAGCCAAACTGTACATGAATGTTCATTGGATGGTCCTCTACAAACTGTACATTTTTTGTTCCGATATGAAATTCAAAATGGCGGCTACGGCAGGACTTAGTTTAACTTTGGACCCTATGGGAAAAATGTTTCAAAACGCCTTTTCTCTTAAACCACATGGAAAATTGAAACCAAACTCAGCAGGAAGGATCATTTGAAGGTCCTCTAAAAGTTTGGGTTTTTTATGCCGATCCGAAATTCAAGATGGCTGCCACCACAGGTCATAGTATTAACACAGGACCATATATGGGGAAAATACAGAAATATGTTCTTCTCTGAAGCTATTGCACTGATTGAACCGGTACCTAAACTGTGCATCAATCATTGGAAGGTCCTTTACAAACTTTGTGTTTTTATGTTGATCGAAATTCCAAGATGACTATCACTGTATGACATAGTTTTTACATAGGACCAATTGGTTCTTTTTATAACCAGGTGAACGATACAGGCTCTTGAGAGCCTCTGGTTTATTCTATTATTTTCCCGTGGGTTTGTTGACAAACATTGAGAAGAAGAATAAAGGCCAGGAAAAGCACATGTTACAGGATATTTATGTTGTTGTTCTGTGTTGGTGACCTCGAAAGCAAATCACCTCTTATATGGTTTGTTTGATTCGATGAAACTTTAACCAAAGCTAGTACACCATATGAAAATGTGCATGAAGAAAAATAATTATACTCGTGTTATGGGTTTTCGTACTATTATCGATTTTCTGATCTGGCGATTAACAGTGTTAACCAGTCGGGAAGCCAGTGACGCAGGATAGTTCCATCTAAAAACAAAGTCACGTGACTTCGCGTCATTTTTGATGAAAAATGACGTTCAACACTTCGGTTAAAATACGTCGGTTTACAATAAATACGTACGCTTGAAATCAATTAAAATATACGGAATATGTCTATGGATAAATAGAAATTTATTGCATCACTTCAGTTTTTATTTATATAGTGCACAAACATCGAATTTTGCTACTTGAAGTGGACTCATTTTCAAAACAAATGTCGAGGTGGTTCTATTTAAGTCAGAAAATTAATTAAAACAATATGATGGCTTTCTGTAACATCCATTGCCTGAGGAAATCATCTAGGATCATTGTCATACCGACAACTAGTGCCAATGTCTTGTGGAATGCAATTGTGTCACTTAGTTCTACACCTACCTTGATCGATCGACCATTTGCCAAACATCGACATTCATTGTCTTTCGGGACACATCGGTGGTGTTTCTTAACATCAACAATAAACGACACACAAGCGTACATCCGAAAGAGGATAAATCATTTGGGAAAGGGGGGGTATATTTTTATGTCTTTTTTATATTTTCTTGTATTAATACCGTATTTTTCACTTTAATTGAATCATTTTTATTCCAATATTGTTTTAAACAATGTGCATTTTGTAATTTAGACTGGGGAATTACTATTTATCATCACTTAAATTAAAAAAAAAAATCATCTATGATACTAGATTTGTTGGGTGAAAACACAATTTCAATTTAATTTAATTTCAATACCACAGATACCAGATTATATGAAATTAGCATGTAAACATAAATTAGGAAAAAATATGAAAATATTAAGAAAAAAAAACATGTAAAAAAATGAATGAATTTTTAAAAATCTAAAAAAAATGAAACCTTGAGACAAAAAGGGGCATACAAAATTGTATTCAGATATCATATACCTTCCTATTACATCAAGGCAAACTAAAAAAAAATCAGTGTAAGCAAATATTTTTCTTGAAATTAGGAACTTCTATTATCTGAATGAAAGCTACCAAGATTCATGTTTATCTCACAATGTAAATAACAATGTATTTGGAATATTCATGTGTTTGACACAACTACAAACTAGCTTTTATAACATATACAGGCGGTTAGGTTGTAATAATTCTTTCACCAGGACATTCACAAAATTACCAGCATTTACAAATATGGGTACTTAGTTTGCAACTTAGGTTGCAATAATTTTTCCCCCATAACATTCACAAACAGAATGACTAGCAATCACATAAAAAGACACACACAAAATGATTAG
>MJUT01013604.1:649265-662064 GCA_002080005.1 Gigantidas platifrons
CAACCCTTCGGTTAAAATACGTCGGTTTACAATAAATACGTACGCTTGAAATCAATTAAAATATACGGAATATGTCTATGGATAAATAGAAATTTATTGCATCACTTCAGTTTTTATTTATATAGTGCACAAACATCGAATTTTGCTAATTGAAGTGGACTCATTTGCAAAACAAATGTCGAGGTGGTTCTATTTAAGTCAGAAAATTAAATAAAACAACATGATGGCTTTCTGTAACATCCATTGCCTGAGGAAATCATCTAGGATCATTGTCATACCGACAACTAGTGCCAATGTCTTGTGGGATGCAATTGTGTCACTTAGTTCTCCACCCACCTTGATCGATCGACCATTTGCCAAACATCGAAATTCATTTTCTTTCGGAACACATCGGTGGTGTTTCTTAACATCAACAATAAACGACACACAAGCGTACATCCGAAAGAGGATAAATCATTTGGGAAAGGGGGGTATATTTTTATGTCTTTTTTTTCATTTTCTTGTATTAATACCGTATTTTTCACTTTAATTGAATCATTTTTATTCCAATATTGTTTTAAACAATGTGCATTTTGTAATTTAGACTGGGGAATTACTATTTATCATCAATTAAATTAAAAAAAAATCATCTATGATACTAGATTTGTTGGGTGAAAGCACAGGGGATGTACAACAAAATTAATAATTTCAATTTAATTTAATTTCAATACAACAGGTACCAGATTATATGAAATTAGCATGTAAACATAAATTAGGAAAAAATATGAAAATATTAAGAAAAATAACATGTAAAAAAATGAATGAATTTTTAAAAATCTAAAAAAAAAATGAAACCTTGAGACAAAAAGGGGCATAAAAAATTGTATTCAGATATCATATACCTTCCTATTACATCAAGGCAAACTAAAAAAAATCAGTGTAAGCAAATATTTTTCTTGAAATTAGGAACTCTTATTATCTGAATGAAAGCTACCAAGTTTCATGTTTATCTCACAATGTAAATAACAATGTATTTGGAATATTCATGTGCTTGACACAACTACAAACTTGCTTTTATAACATATACAGGCTGTAATAATTCTTTCACCAGGACATTCACAAAATTACCAGCATTTACAAAATATAGGTACTGAGTTTGCAACTTAGGTTGCAATAATTTTTCCCCCATAACATTCACAAACAGAATGACTAGCAATCACATAAAAAGACACACACAAAATGATTAGTATTCACATAAAAGACACATACAGAATGACTTGCATTCACATGAAGGGACAAACCAGAATTTCAAATTTCACTATTGTAAATAAAATGACTAGAATGAATATGTTTTCTGTTGGCAAAATAATCAAGTACATGTATTGGTTAATATTGTTTTAAATTGAAGTTTAAGAAAAAACTATTTTATTTGATCCAATGACTGGATAAAAGTTAATAAAGGGGCAAATTTAGAAAAATTCTTTTCTGTAAAAGAAGATTTATCAAATTCAGCATTAGAATTCATAGATAAAAGAGAATTATATTTCTCATATACAACATGCAACAGAAGTACCTTTTCATCCATTCATATGACGATTGGAATTTTCAAAGAATGGCTAGTTAAATATTTCTTTGTACATATGATTGTTTTAAAAGCCATTCCTGAATTTTAATATACTCTCGATTATCTGGCAACGTCTGCTGTCAGTAAAATGGCGTCATATGTTTTCGTATTTAGAGTAAAAACAGGGCCGATATACGGGATGGAAACGAATTTAAGATCCAGAAATGGGTGGTTTTAAAATTTCATGGTTCTGGCCATCCGTAAATCATACTACATCTAAATAAAATAACAGAATGTTTGAAAATGACCATTTTCAAAATTGTGTTCACTTTTGTTGTTTTTTTTAGTGCTGAAACCAAAATGCACTGCTGTTGACGTGCATTTTATATAAGAAACCGGCACATTTCAGTCAGCTCTTTCGTTTACAGGTACGATATGTGACACCATGACAATCACATGACAGGTAGAGCAGGTATCTGAGATGCAGACGACATAGTTAAATTTTATATAGCCTTTCAAGATTTTTTTCAGCTACTTTATAAATGAAGTAATTTTTTGGCATTACAAAAAGTATGGTTCAGTAGGTAAGTTCACTATTTTTGGTACTTATGTCTTTAAAAGCAATCTTAAACATTTTTGACAGACGTCACGTTGCAATCCTGTTTACTTTCTAGAAATAGAAATCGGAAGACAGGTAAAAAATAACACGTGGGCTGTGTAAATCAAAATAAAATGGATGATACAAAAACATATGACATACGAAAACATATACCATGACGATACGGACCTGCATAAGGCCAACATTAAAATATTGTTTGTTTCCCCAAACCCGACCCTCCCAGCCAGGTGTAGGTAGGTAGGTAGGGAAATTATTTTTTTTTTTTTCAAAAAAGTATTTTTACTACTTTTACTAAATACATGTAATACAAATGTAGATATCTAGATAATAGAATGTATGCAATAAACTGCATACCAGGTACTCATTTTTGCATGGCTTTATATCCTTTATCTAGGAAAAGCTTAAGGATCAGACATAGACATCCCATGAAAAACACCAAATACAAACAATGCTGAAATTTCGATGTGAGAAACATCTGGAAAAAACTCAAAACTAAAACTGAATTCTGCATGTCCACACCACTTTGGAGACTTATATAGGCCCTTTGGTTTTCTTTTTTTTTCTTTGGACAAAACAGTATCTTTCAAAACACTGAAACAAACTAACAAAGAATTTCAAACACAGATACATATGTACATGTATGAGTCAAATTCAAATCCTATTTAATGGGATTTCTCTTTGGAACAGTTTTTCCCATTCTCATGCATACAGCAGAAACAGGCAGAACAATATCATGGGTCTCCAAATACATCCCTGTCCCTTTCAGCACCAACTTCTGCACAATAGGCGCAAATATCTGGCTGCACATGACAACACAATATCCAAAAGAAAATCAACCATCTGCAAAACACTACACAGAAAACTAAAGGTCTAGTAACGTGATACCCACTAAAACCCGCGGGTGAACTTATGTGCTCCAGAAAAAAAAACTCGCTCGCACCAATCAATTTATACTCGCCCCCCAAAAAATGGTTTTAAAAAAATAAAATAAAAATATCGCTCGCTCGCCTCCTTTTTTTGGTATACAAAATCCAAAGAACTAGTAATCAAATTGGTGTGGCCTTAACAGTAAATATTAAAAGAAGATTCAAAATTATGGGTTTTTTTCTAATGTTTAGTGTGCTAATTATTTGCCCTTTAGGAATTTAACTCATCAAAAATGGTTAAAATGGATTTGAAATTTATTAAAACTAGCAATATCTTTCCTTAATATAAAATTACTTTTTAGTGGTTTTCAAATTACAATGTATGTAGGTTTATTCTGTATCTGTATCATCCTATACAAACCTGTCACACTCCTGACAATTTTTTGAAAATAAGGAATAAAACAGAACTTTAAGTTTTTTTAATAAAACTGACAAACATATACATTATAACAACTTATTTCATTTAAGGAAATAATGTCAAATTCTGAAGAACAATTGCAATGAATTTCTCATTTTTTTTTTAAATGTAAATTCTATGGGTTAATAATACTTGCAATTCTTTTAAAACCTTTCACACATAAAAGCTAGTTTGCAGATGAACTTACAAATAATCCATTATCAATATGATAGCTGTTATCTAATAGCTATTCAAACTTTTATTGAGCATTATAGTCACATGGATGAAATTTGTTCCATCAAATATTTGTCACACTCCTGATGTTTCATCATAAATGAAATTTGAAACATTCAAAACATATATACAAATAGAAAACTGAAAATGTTGAACTGAGTAAAACTGATATACATATATGTCATATCATTTATCATAAAATCTCTAATAAAGTCTAAAGTTTTTTAAGGCAAGATGGAATTTCTCTCTCTTGGAAATTTATTAGAAGTCCTCTCCAATGAAGAATGTCGGGGATAGTAAGTTTTGATAGATTTTCTAAGGCCTGGCAACTTCACAAATAGCTTCCCCATGTTTCTCAATAATTTACTCTGCAAAAAAACTTCCTACTGCAATTGCAATCTACATTTAATGTTTTTATGTCAGGAGTGTGACATATTACTGTTGAATGAAAAATTATTAATATATTTTCAAAAATGCTATATCAAAAGAATGAAAATGTTTTATGAAAGGCAAGATATATTAAAGTAAGTATTCTGTTTATCTAAAGCAACATACATCAATTTTTCATTTAGAAAAAATCCATATTTTGACATGTTTTAAGAAAATATAACCCTTTATCATCACTTATTATGAGAAAGGTGTCATCAGGGGCGTAGCTGAGGCGTAATAGTGTGCACACCATAATTCTTGAGAGGGGGAGGGGGTCTGGGATTATGTTTTTATGAGATGCAAAATGGTGCGATCTCTGGTCATTTTAGGGTTTCATATAACATAGAATCAAGCACAATTTTAATGACTTTGATAGACAAGAATTTCTTAAAATTGTCCAAAATCTGCCCTTCGTGTCTTAGCAGATACGAACACCCCCATTGCTTTGTACAAGTCCACTTCAAAATCTCGATGAATATGCACCAATCCAAGGGAAGATAGCCTGTCATTCTTCATGATCGATCTAATATAATTTTTCAAACACCTCAGTACACTAAATGACCTTTCAACAGTAGCGCTTGCTACTGTCATGATTAACAAAACACATAATATTGTATCTATAGACGGATAGAGAACTGGATTTAAGTGTTGTTGGCAAATCATTACGTTTAGTAATTACCCAGTGGGTTCGCCACCTGGCTACTTCTCTCCTGAAATCCTGTAATGACAAATAAATGTCAGCCTGATATGCCTCGTATATTGTAGCAACATCAGTTAATATGTCTATAGCACGGGGCAGTAGATGCTGTGCATGCATGGAAGCGGTTTTCCGATTTAGGGAGACGTGTTTCAAGTTCGTAATCAAAATGTCAAAAAATGGATAGTCCAAAGAAATTCGCCAATACTGTTTTGGCGTTTCTGTGGGGTGATTGTCCCTAGTAGTCTGTCTACCTCGCCTGGGCATAATATCACATAATTATATTAAAAGATTTGGCTAAGTTAAGTGCAGACTGATACAACTCATCCTAAACTGACTCAGCTCTTAGCATTTCAATCACGGTCTTGGATTCTTTGATTGCTTCAAGAATGTCTTTATCGGTATTTTGGAGGAATGTTGACAGATAAACAGTGCTATGTAAAATATGTTCCGCTAAATCAAAGCTATGATAAACTGAAACCGTATGATGGATGCAAGAAACTGCCCGGCTTTGTCATCGCCTTTGTTTTGTAAGCGTTACGTATGGACCACAACTGGATATTGACGTCTTAAAGGTATACAATGCGTACGCTCGACTGGCCCATCACATAATTACCATACAACAGTTACTAGTACGTCTTATTAGTGATATATTAATCATACTGATTCAATTAGACTGATAACACACTGTGTAAACGCTGTACTCGATGAAATGATATTTCGTGTTGCGGTGTACTGATATTTCGCTGTTGTTTAACATGTTGACGCCGACCTATCAGAGAACGCAGATTGGTATGTATTTTTGTTTCCTTGGAGCCCTCAAAACCAAATTTACTTGCTAATATATAATTTTTGTGTATATCATGAATGTCCAAAATATATTTAATAGAAAAATTTCCATGTAAATCCCTATGATACCGTTGTGAATGGAATGATACCTTGAAAATGTATGTAACAAATGATATTTCTCATAAATACAAACTTACAAGATAGAATTTCTGAATGAAATATCTCTTAAAATATCCTTATTTTATATTGTGTTACATAAGAAAGCACTATTTTTGTGCTATATGTACGGAGCAACCCGAAATTTATGACTAGGAAAATCCTTAGTGTACTGATATTTCCCGTGCGTATCTGTTAATAGAAATTAAACTGTACTGTTACTTCTGTTAAACTTGTACTGTTATTTAATGTTTCAAATGGGATGTTTTTCTTCCAAACCACATATTCCTGTCTCCCCAGGCCTGTGTCTTTATAATTTTAATTGGTTATATCCTGGTGCACTTATGGCATTTCCCCATATCCGTTCTTTTTCTATTGCGTAATGTTTTTAAATCTGCTAGTCGTTTTTATGTACTAAGTTTGCATATAATGCTCTAACCAGATCACTAAAAAAAAAACCAATATATGGGCCTCAACTTCGCTTCAGTCTGTATTCTATTTTGGGGCGGTCTGTCGTTCCATACATTGCAAAATGGCAGTCAGCTTTGTGTGTTTGTTTTGGGAGTGTTTAACGACCTTGACTATCCTTACGGATCTCGCACAGTCGCAACATATAACGTCATGATGAACTATTTGTATGCCCCGCCTACGAAAGTAGGGGGCATATAGTGTTCGGGTCTATCCGTTCGTCCGTCTCGGATTAACCTACACATTGAAGTTAGTTTTCCATTAAGATGAATTCACATCATCATGAAACTTGGTATGCTTATACATCATGATGTGAACTAATAAATATTTGAAGATTAGGGGGTTCCGACAAATATGTGCCGAGCGGGGCATCAGTGTCGCAAAGACACAATTTCTTGTTTATTTTAATTAGATTTCTTATTCATACATGTATAGTTATTTACAGAGAAAATGGATAGTGATATGGAGATTAATCCTTTAGACGAATCCTTCACCTCAATCCCAATCGATACTCCAATTGATAAATCTAGTGCAGCAGGTCCATCAAAAGCCACCAAATGTAAAAAAAAAAATATATATATCTTGTAACATGTCGTCACTGTACATTTACAACAAAGTATAAATCAAGTCTGAAGAGTCATACCATTATTAAACACGGAGACGGGAACATCAATAATGGAAAGAAAGATACAAAAGGGGACTATATATGTGATCAATGTTGTCGCCACTTTACAACAAAAAGAGGAGTAAGACTACATTGTCTCAGTAAGCATGGCAATGGTGACGCGCCATATAAATGCCAAATTTGTTCTAAAGGGTATACATCTACGGTAGCCTACAAAGGGCACATTGACAAACATGCAGCTATCAAACATAAATGCAATAAATGTGGATCAAAATATGCACACCACTTTTCTTTGCAAAGACATGCAAAGGAATGCAGACAGAATTCTAGCAGTAAAAGTTATGAATGTAAAAATTGTGGTACGTGTAGTTTGCTTTATGACAAACAAGTTCTTAGTGATCACGTAAGAGCACTGCACCAAAACCAGAAACCACACCGTTGTAGTTATTGTGGGAAATGTTTCAGATGGAGGTCATCAAAAGCCCAACATGATGCTAGATGTGCTAAAAAAAAGATCCACTCCACCTGTTGCTACATTGTCCCAGGAACAAGTGTGGCATACACCTCGTAAGTGAGTTATTTACCCGAAGGAAATAAATAACTGTTTGAAAAACCGGAAGAGGTGCTTTCTGTGTTAATATTTTGTTATTATTTTGCCACTTGTATCCAGTAGAGGACTACTGATTATTATTGTATAAAAAACTTTAAATATCTTGCAAAGTTTCTCAATATTGATCTCTTACTATTTGAATAAAAATGAACCTTCATTACGTTGATTTTTTATTTTTGAATGAAACAATGGACGCTTTTTAGGCACCGATCATTTAATATCTTTTGTGAAAGGCCAGGAGCCTTCGTCAAACTCTTTGTGTGTCGCTGTCTCTTTTTTGTTGTACGTTATTCGTTTGTAATGGGGTCTTTCAATGGGAATTCTTCGGTCTGGTGTTGAATTTATCACATTAGTTTGGTCTGTCTGGGGACATTAACAGAGCATTGCAGTAGTAACAACGGTAGGGGTCCATTACAGTTATCTGGAAAGTAGAAAATCAGATGGTTAGTAAAAAATTATAGTTATAAAGTTAAAGGAACCTGAAATAACAGTACAGTTTTTGTCGTTGTATACACGAAGAAACAGTACACACTAAATATATGAACATAAGATAACAGTACAGTTCATCCCTGTATGGTGAATATAAATCAAACGTTTAAAACTTCATGTCTCTATTACAATGAATTCAGACGATAAAATATTAAAGCTTGTGTTTAATTCATAAATTTATGAAATAACCTGTAATGAATTATTTTCTTTACATTTTAATAATATTTTTAATTCACTGTTTACTATTACCTAATTTTCTATGTTCATAATAAATTAAGTTTAAAATTTAAAGCATATATAAACACATTAAATACTTCCTAGTAATTGTTTGAATTGTTATGGGGTATAATATAACAAAACCTGACCTAAAACATACTTCTTTTGACGGTCCCATGTCAGTAGACAGACAATAGCGAAATATCAGTACACCGTAACACGAACTATCATTTCATCGAGTACAGCGTTTACACAGTGTGGTTAAAAGTAACAATACATTTATTTTATTATTTTATTTCCTTTTTTTAACCTGCCGATGTGCACGCCATGGCGTGACAGCGTATATGCAGCTACGCCTCTGGTCATGCAATATACAAAAATACTACAATTATTAATTTATTACTTATCGTTTATATGTAATTGAATTGAAAATATTGCCGAAGTTTGTAGAAGCATGGTTTATTATTGTTTTTATTTAAAAGATATACCTATTTAAAGTGTCTCACTCCTGACATTAGTTATTTTGATTTCCTGGCTATGATATGTCATATATCAGAGCTATTTCCAACTTTTTTCTTTCATTGGGTTTGGAGCTTTTGGAAAATAAAGAAAATTGTGAACTATTAAAACATACAACATAGTACTATACACTAAGATAAAATGTCACACTCCTGACATTTTTTGTGTCTCTCCTTATGCAAGCCCAATTTTACAACTATCATATTCATCCAGTCTAATACTACTAAATTATTATAACTAATGGTTTTTTACAACATATTTTGACTTTTCTGAACTAATTAGTCTCAACAATGAAAAACTATTAAGGTTTAATTTGACATTTGTACAATTTTCCAAGTTAAATTTATTCACGTACACTAATTTAAAAAATAGAATATTTTTTTTTGTCGCATAATCATAGGGTCACAAAACATCTAGATATTTGAAGTAAAATGGTACGAAATTATAGATTACCATCTTTCTTTAATATATTTTTTATTTTATTTTTTTTATCATCAAGGTAAGTTAAGGCAATTTAAAGTTTGTCACGCTAAAACGTCACACTCCTGACAAAATTGACCAGTTTTTAGAGGATAACTTTTTAACCGGAAGAGCAATCTCCATGACACTTTGCATGAAAATAACTGTTACCATTGTGCGTGTTTTAAGATATTTACCTTTCTTTCATATCATTTAATATTCAAATTATTCTCTGTAAATGAAAAGTCTTCATTTTTTTGAAAATCACCCAGCTACAAATGTAATATAAAGTTTCAAGGCAAAACCGTATATCAGCGCTTTGATTTTCGTTTCCCGTGATATCAAACTGCTCAATCAATCAATCAAAAGTATTATCATTATATAATTATATATGATTGATTATTAGGAAAGAACAATTTAACACGAAACAGGTAATATTGTAAATTTCTTTCTACGACGATTATATAGGAAAGATTACACGCATTTTTTTTTATCTTAAAAATACATTCTTAACATGTGATTAATTCAATATAATTTGTAATAAACTCTGGTCATATGACTGGTTTGAGTGAATATTTAAAAAAAGAACAACACAAAGAACTAGCAGATCGTTTTACGGATACTTATAGGCGTTTCAATGTTCATGAATATAAGTTTGACTGTACCAATAATTCTCGGTGAAGCATTACTGCATGTGACTATAACGCGTCCTATATGCATATATAATTTATACTTTTATTTGTTATAATACTATCAAATGATTTTTCTATCAATATAAAAATGTAATCTATTATCAGGGGCGGATCCAGGATTTGTGGTTAGATGGGGCGTGCGTAGGCAAGGGTTCTGGGGACCGCTTAAGGTCCCCAGCGGGTCCAGGGCAGAGCCCTTGTAGGGGGCCAGGTGGCCAAACGACAATTTTTAGTCAACCACACCATTGTTATCAGACCAAAAAAACTTGACTTTGAGTCTTAATTTTGTCGGATAATTGTTAACAGCTAGAGTCCTTGTCAGACTGGGTTAGAACAATTAGGTCTCTAGTACAAGGTCGGATTCACAAACTCAAAATTGTGTTAATAGTCGACCTAAGTCTGTATTTAAAGACCAAGAAGCTGTTAAGTGTCTTTCCTCTCTTCATGACAAATATGTTATCGTTCCTGCGGACAAGGCTTCCAACAACATCGTGTTTGTATGTAAATCATATTACTACGAATGCCTAATCAGGGAAATAGGCATAAATAACAACACCTCTGGTAATACCACATACAAACCAACTTCGTTCGACAAAGATGAAATCCTAGCTAACCACAGATCCTTCATGACCTCTTTAAACATTCCCTCTGGTAAAGAGTCTGAGGACATACCCTATTTGTATTGGATAAACTCCATAAGACACCATTCAAAGAAAGGTACATAGCGGGATCATCAACTTGTTCGACGAAAGAATTGTCTATTCACCTAACAAAGATTCTGTCTGCAGTAAAAGAGGGACAACAGAAATATTGTGAAACTGTTTACTCACGTAGTGGATTTTGAAAAACTCGAAAGATCTTTTGGATAACCTTAAATCAAGATCTTTCCGTCAAGTATCCTCCATCAAAACTTTTGATTTTTCAACTCTATATACCACCCTACCGCATGACAAATTAAAAACCCACTTAAAAGAAACAATCCACAAAGCTTTCATTCATAGAAATGATGGCTCGAAATTTGTTGTGTTAGGTTACAATTCCACATATTTTTCTAACAAAATTCAAAAAGGTAAAACATGCTACTCTGAGGAACAAGTGATCAGTATGCTGGAATTCCTCATCGATAACATATTTGTCTCCTTTGGAGGGACACTGTTTGAGGAGGTCGTCGGCATACCAATGGGTACGAATTGTGCCCCTCTTCTAGCCGATTTATTTTTATACCCATATGAGTCGGAGTTTCTTGTTAAACTTGTTAAAGATAAGAAGATTCATGAAGCTAGAGCCTTTAATTTCACATACAGGTATATTGATGACGTTTTATCTATCAATAATTTTGCAGAATTTCTTCCATTGATATATCCTCCAGAGCTGGAAATTAAAGAGACCACAGATACATCTTCATCAGCATCATTTTTGGACTTATATCTCGAATTTGACGACAGTGGTCAACCCAGTACTAAAATTTATGATAAACGAGACGACTTCAATTTTAAAATCATAAATTTTCCTAATATGTGCAGCAATATACCAGCTTCTCCTGTATATGGTGTCTACATCTCGCAATTGATTCGTTATGCAAGAGCCATTAGCAATTATTCTGATTTCTTGAAGCGTCATCTTTGTCTGAAAAACAGGCTACTGGGCCAGGGCTATGAAAAGATTCGCCTTATTCGATCTCTTAAAAAGTTTATATTCCGATATCAAGATCTTGTCGAAATATATTCTGTGTCTGCAGATACAATAGTAAAAGATACATTTTCATATAGTGAAAATGTATAAAGATAAGGATTTGGTTTAAGTGGTTTACAATGTCAAAAATATCTTTTGTGAATGTGTGACGTAAAAATGCTTTTGACACTTACGGTCGTAATTAAAATACTTCAAAGGACTCATAGTTGATGGTGATTGTTCACGAGATATATTAGATACTGAATTTAGTACTGTTTGACTACTATTTTACCTATTTTTTCCAGTATTGTTATAAATGCTGTTTTAGTGACAACCGGAACCTTGAAACGGTAATGGAAGCGAGAGGTTGGCGCCGTAAAATCTGATTCAATCCACCATTTCTTTAGAAATGCCTGTACCAAGTCAGGACCATTGCGGTTTTCCAGTTTCCCGGTTGTTGACTGATTTTGTCTGTTTATTGATTTATGAGTTTTGAATTTCCCTTTGGAAGATTGTTCTGTGTTCGGTAATTTTGTTATTACCCTTATTTGTCAGATTACAAGAACCTAAAGTAAAACTATTTTTGAACAACCGTAATGCGAATTGTTCATCTCATGACTGATCGATCACGATAGTTTAACCCTTCAAAGAACTATTGATTTAGCTTTAGCGCATTCCTCATTTCAAATTGGTCTGTACTTTCGGTGCTTGTCCTTTCGGATGGTTCTAGTTAATACTGCCTGTCCGGATGGAGCTTTTCTTTTCGTCGTTTGATTCATTCATTGAAAACGTATGATTCGACCGCTCTTGTTTATAGACAAACAAAAGCGGAAATTGTCAATACGTGAACTTGTTGTTGATTTCTGATGAGCTAACGTAATTGAATTAGATGATCAGAATCGCTTCATGCAGCATTAATGGTAAGATATTCGCCTTTGTTTGTCTATAAACAAGAACGAATCATACGTTTTCAATGAATGAACCAACGGCGAAACGAAAAGCTTTATCCGGACGGACAGTATATACTGATCATTTATCAATGGGTAGAGCTTTTTAGAATGATATCCCAAATTTACTCCTAATATCATTACTATTCATTTTGACTTCTGAACAGTTTCAGATAAGACTGCTGCTACAGTAATAATAAGGATTCATTGTGGTCAAAACAACACAAGCTTTTTATCTTGAAGTTACAAAAAGTTGTTTGTTGAACTGCTTAATTAACCTTGTATAACTTATGCTTTGCGAATTTTAGGGGGG
>MJUT01013604.1:669607-686273 GCA_002080005.1 Gigantidas platifrons
TGATCTCATTTTGCGGTGTATATTTTCATAATTTTACTCTTTGTCATTTTTACGCACTTGTTATATTATTTATATTATTTATTGGTATGTATTGTATAACTTTTGGAACTATTTATTTGTCAAAATAGCCGCACGTGTGTTAGGCCCAGACCGCATAGTGACGTAACTTGAACACCTCGGCACTGTGCCAGGTGTTCAAGTGACGTCACTATTTGTCCTGGGCCTAAGACACGTGCGAATTCTGTTGACAAATAAGTATTTCCAAAATTTGAATACCTATCGATAACAATAGAACTCGTATGTACATACACATATAGAGCTTAATTTGACTTGCAAAACAAATTTATTACACTTATTTTAAAAATGGAAATAATAATGAACTATAAAACAAAATTTAATATGAAATATTGAAATAAAGAATTTCGAGAATTACATTTTCCGAGGTACTAAATGTGTCGGTTATAATATGGATTATGCACAGCCTACAGGCGAGCATCGCATATACGCATAGACATGTACATGTATTTTACTATGATTATGAGTCCACGTACAGTCTCTTGAAGTTCCAAAAATAAAACAAAAATAAGAAAAACATTTTTTTCTTATTTTATTTTATTTTATTTTTGAATCTTCAAGTGACTGTGAAGAGTCAAACGTCTATCATTTAAAAAAGTATCCTTTTCATCCAGGGGTCGTGCACAGGCTTTGTGGGTCGTGTACATGTTGCTCGTATGTGTTTATGTACATGTTTTGTAAAATAAATGATGAAAGTTCATAACGTTAAAGAGGGAGAGGCTTTAAGGTGCAAAATTGGCCCCACATTGTATTAAAAAATAATTCTTGACATATAATAAAAACAGTTTACTAATTTAATTGTTATATAAACTCATTTTCAAAAAATATATCTTTCCGTGAAATTGAATGCGCTATGACGTCATAATGACATCATAATTAGACGGATAATGTTAACATTGGACTATAAACGACACATTTCAAGTACATTTTAGCTATTTTATATTCCTCCACAGTCTTCCACCAACACCAAATTGAACAGTTGTTTAGAGTATAGAGGGTAAATGATTGTATCAAAATATGTTGTTGGTGGAGGGTTGTGGAGGTTGTTAAATATTGATTTATTTATAACCTCGATCTGACCGTAAAATCAATATATTCACTTTTCTGATTGCATATGTACATCGTATGAGACCATTATACACAATCTATGTACATTTTATGATTCATTTCAAGGAATGAAATTTATCAGTAAATAACTAATGTTTCTGTAAATAATTGTATTGAATATAAATACAGTTTTTGTACATTGAAACCAGGAAGGAAACTCAGTGCATAGCATGCTCTGAGTTTTCCTCCTGGTTTCAATATCGTCAATGCGAGAAAAGGGACTTGGGACTATAGGGGCCCTATATGGCCTCGTATTTAATGAATAATGAATTTGAGAAAAATTTGATGTGTTTTATTTTACAGACGATATCATACGCTTGATGTTAAAACTTATTTCCAACAAAATCGGTACGTATTTAACGTCATTGTGACGTCATGAGCGTGATTTGTTCACTGTATTTCGTGGAATTTTGACTATTTCGACGGTTTTCGAAGAAATTAAGCACCTCTGCAGTCGTGCACCAGAAAAATATTTTAACTGATTATTAAAATTAATAAAACACAAATACTGTTATTTTTGGTGCACGACTGCGGAGGTATTAAAGTTCTTAAAAAAAGCGACGGAAAATGTTCATATAATACAAGCGCTTAGGGACGGACCATTTAACTTCCAGGTGAGGAGAGGGGGGGTTATGTTTTTTTTCTAAAAAAATATTCTGATTCCCAATGTTGCTGATTTTGGTGGAGGAAAAAAAATAATCTGATTCAGAGTGTTTGTCAAATAACCTAATGTTAACTTCTGGAAAAATTTTTTTCGCGCTTTGCGCGACAAAAATAAATAAATATTCGAACTCTCGTGTTGTCCGAAAAAAAATTCTGAACGGAAAAAAAACCATAACCCCCCTGCAAGTTAAATGGTCGGTCCCTTAAAGATGAAGTTTCGAGGTTTGAGAAGCACGATATTTGTTATCTTTGCCGTAAAAAAAACGATGGTATGTCGGCACGTAATATTATACAAGA
Source organism: Gigantidas platifrons (assembly GCA_002080005.1). NCBI lineage: Eukaryota > Metazoa > Mollusca > Bivalvia > Mytilida > Modiolidae > Gigantidas > Gigantidas platifrons. The sequence goes on from MJUT01013604.1 coordinate 671,750, forward strand.
TAAAAATAAAATAAACACAACTTCATCCAAAATAAATTTTTTTCATAAGCCACCAATTATTGATTATATATTTTCTTACGGGATACAGAGATAGTTTTAATACCCATCGCTGCTACCTCTAAAATGAAGTAAAATAGTTTGATCCTAAAGGAGTAGATATTTTTTGGGCACAATCCGACATATCATTAATTACTTATCCGAAAATTTTATTTCACTTAGACATGGGGTTAGTTTATCATTCCGCTCATAGAAGGAACGATATGGAAAAAAAAAACCGGAACCGATTTTTTTTTCAAGGGAAAATATGTTAATTCTTTTACTTTTCTAAATGTATCAATTAAATAGAAACTAGAACTCTACAACCACAAACAAGCATTTTTACGTTCGAATAGATAAACCTAAATACAACAATCTGGATTAATTGATAACCAGAGGCTCCCAGGAGCCTGTAATCGCTCACCTGGATCAAAGCTGCTTTCAATAACAACGCAACTGAACATTAAGTTTTACATGTTCTATCTTAAGCATCCACTTTAGTCGGAGATAGAAAAGTGGGGGGAAGTATGCAACTTGAAGCTGTATTAGTACCATTTTACTCACCTCCAAGGAAACCGCAAGTTTATTTCCTCAAAACACCTAACAATAATAAATGATTGTACAACACTTTCTTCAGTGTACAGAACAAAATAGTTTCATAAATGCCCTTCCTTACGATCCAAAAATTTGACTCCAAATGGTCACACATGGCTTACAGTTGCAAAGTCAAAGCTGATATTGTTGACAAAAATGATTACACAATGGTTGATGGACGGATCATTGCGTACAATTCCGACAGGGGTCTACCCACTGACCAATATATCAAGATTTTGTATCAAATGAGCAAGTAGTTCCAAAAGAAGACTTTAAAAAGAATTTCATATGTTTAAAAAAAAAAAGTGTGATGGGCAGGACTATCTGATACAATTCTTAAAGGACCACATAAAATGAACATTTCTCAAAATTTGGTTCCAATAGAGCAGACAAGATGATTTTTATGTGAATTTCCCATAGGGTCCTATGTTAAATCGAGATCGGATGTGGCGGCCATCTTGGTGGGAGAGCGCGACTGCCGGACACAATTTTGGAAGAGGACCATCCAATGACTATTCCATCAGTTTGGTTCTAATTGAGCTACTGGTTCCAGACAAGATGGTTTTATGTGAATTTCCCATAGGGTCCTATGTTAAACTAAGTTCAGCTGCGAAGCCATCTTGGTCAGAGGGCGGGACCACCAGAACCAATTTTGGAAGAGGACCATCCAATGACTATTTGATCAAAGTTTGGTTCCAATTGAGCAACTGGTTCCAGACAAGAAGATTTTGATGTGAATTTCCCATAGGGTCCTATGTTAAGCTAAGTTCCGCTGTGGGGGCCATCTTGGTCGAAGGTCGTGGTAGGAAGCATCTATGGAAGGTCCTCTATGGGAATTGATCATTCCGTTTTGATCCGTTAACCAACATGGCCATCATAGGCAATTCTTGTTTCTTATTGGTCGTTTTCTAAAACAGCTTTTCCTCTGAAACCGCTTGGCCAAATGATATGAAACTTGGTAAGAAGCATCTATGGAAGGTCCTCTATAGCGATTGCTCATTTCGTTTTGACCCATTAACAAACATGGCCGCCACAGGAAATTCTTGTTTCTGATTGGCCGATTTTTTAAAATCTTCTCCTCTGAAACTGCTTGGCCAAATGAACCGAAACTTGGTAGGAAGCATCCAAGGAAGGTTCTCTATGAAGATTGATCATTTCGTCCCGATCCGTTAACAAACATGGCCGCCACAGGCCATTCTTGTTTCTGATTGGTTGAATTCTAAAAAAGCTTCTCCTCTGAAACCGCCTGGCCAAATGAATCAAAACTTGGTAGGAAGCATCATTGGAAGGTCCTCTATAAAGTTTGCTCATTTAGTTTCGATCCGTTAATAAACATGGCCGCCACAAGCCATTTTTGTTTATGATTGGTTGATTTCTAAAAAAATATTCTCCTCAGAAACCGCTTTCCCAAATGAATTGAAATTTGGTAGGAAGCATCTATGGAAGGTCCTCTATAAAGAGTGCTCATTTCGTCCCGATCCATTAACAAACATGACCGCCGCAGGCAATTCTTGTTTCTGATTGGTTGATTTCTAAAATATCTTCTCCTCTGTTAAAGGAAAGATAACTCTTGGTCAGAGGGCGGGACCATCCAATGACTATTTGATCAAAGTCTGGTTCCAATTGAGAAACTGGTTCCAGACAAAAAGATTTTTATGTGAATTTCCCATAGGGTCCTATGTTAAGCTAAGTTCGGCTGTGGGGGCCATCTTGGTCGAAGGGCCGAACCGCCGGACACATTTTTGGAAGAGAACCATCCAATGACTATTTCATCAAACATTAGTTCTTATTGAGCAAATGGTTTCAGACAAGAAGATTTTAATAGGAATTTCCCATAGGGTCCTATGTTAAATTAAGTTCGGCTGTGGCGGCCATCATGGTCGGAGGTCTGAAATGCCGGACACAATTGTGGAAGGGGATCACCCAAGGATCATTTCAGCAAAGTTTGGTTGAGATTGGCTCTGTAGTTTCAGAGGAGTAGATTAAAAAAAAATGTCATCCCCCCTTTTTTCTACTTTTAGCTTGGTGGGCATCTTGGTTGGAAATCGGGATCACAGGACACAATTTTGGAAGGGGGCCATCCAAGGACCATTCCATCAAAGTTTGGTTGCAATTGGCTCAGTGGTTTCTGAGGAGAAGATTAAAATGTGAAATGTAAAGGCCAGGAGGGCTTAAAAGAAAAAAAATATTCGATTCCCGGAGACGACGGAATTTTTATTCTTGGGATTTATAGTACTCAAACGACTATACCTGCATAGATCATAAATATAAAAACTCTGTAGATCTAATAATAATATGTCTAATGGCGAGTGGAAGAAATGTTCATTTTGGATAGAGAGCTCCCAATTTTCTCTGTAGTCATTTCTCGTTTTTATAATTTTCATATTACTACATTCACTTAGAGTAGATCCGTGGCTATTAACGGATATTGTGGTGTATTTGCCACTTCAGAATACGTTCCATTCCGTTGGGTTCAAACGACAATGCGTCTACGATGCATGATTTCAATTGGTGTATTTTTGGTGACCGCATAAAGGCTACTCGCCCAGCAAAAATCCTCTGCATCAGTTTACCACATAAATTTATCCATCTTAGTCAAGATTTCGTGTTGTGTGTACAATGTCTTATAAATCAGAAGTATGTTTTAAAAATCCATATTTGCCGTTTTATCTTCAAAGAATTCACTAATAATCAGGCGTTATTTTTTCTATTATCCACCGTCGATACAGCATTATGTGATAAAGTTTGTCAGTGACTTGTGGCAGGTCGGTAGTTTTCTCCGAGTACTCCGGTTTCCTCCACCAATAAAAGTGACCGCCAGATATAACTGAAATATTGATAAAGTGGCATTAAACACGATAACCATGTAAGAATAGATTGTAAACCTCTACCATTATTTCCTGGTTTATTAATTAAACATCCTCCACAAGTGTGTTATCTCACAATTTGTATTCATTGTTCAATAATAAAGAACCTCAACTCTAAATATTGTGTTATTGATTTATTCCCTAAACAGACAGATATTACACACACAGTTTAATCTCAGTATGCAGAGACTTCTGGGGCATTCAATATATGCATGGCAATCATGTTTCTGGAGAACTCGCCGTGCGACCCTAATGTTCAATGTGAATTCAAAACTCGAACTGTAGTCAGGAAAAGTACAATGTTCATAATGTATTGTATTTAATTTTATCGCTGTTTATCTTTATTATTTACTGCAAAGACATTAAGAGGGAGACAGACCATGCTTTCTGGGCAAAAATTTTGAAATGTGTTTGCTATGTCTGAAGCCAAGTCAACATATGTAACAAAATAATGTAATATAATAATTTTGCATACATAAAATAACAAATGGCTTCCTCTAGGAAAACGCCGACTTTATGTGAAAGGGACACCAGACAGCTGTGAGGAACGAATTTAATACACCCCTTGGCGCGGGATATAAAGGACACACTCCTTACACGTAAAAACAAGTCGCAGAAGATTCTGATAGCAACAGTTTATTAGGAGTGTTGTTATTGGCCTGTCACCAAGGCAAAATAATATCTACCATCTCCTCTTTTTCTAATGGCAATCAAAACAATTATACATAGACCCATGGCCGCGACACACATTTTACATTTTGGAGAAGACTTCATAAGTTTGTTTAACTTGTGTCTGATCCATGTTGTCTATTTAAATGGGCATTAGCTACGATTTTGACCAAAAAAATGTATGTTTTTGGAAATTGGTAAATAGCTTTAAAATGATGAAATAAAGGTAAATATTTCACATTAAACAGCTTATCGTACCACTTTTCGCCTTTTGAGAACGACAATTACCATCGATTTATTATTTCCTTGCAAGCAAATAATTTGACCTCGCCTTCTCCGTATGCAACTGACCTTACTAGTAACAGGTGAAAACGAATAATTTGTATTTTGTCTCTTATTAACTGCAAACTTGCATGGTTCTTTGTCCGTAATTAACGCCGACTAAAAGCAGATTCACAGAAAATAAGAAATAAGTGCATTGCTGTACTGATTTAATGACGATTCGGCAAACTCCGTAAACAATGCCGATAATTAATAAGAAGGGGTCCATTTCTTGATCGATCTCAAAATACGAGCAGTTGCATCTTTTTTCCCCAATGCGCGTACATTTCATAACATTTATAAGTTACAGAAACACGTTTTATTAAGGCATCAATCATATCATATATTTACGATTTTGGCAGCTAATGCCACTTTAATTGGAAGATGAAATATGTTTAACCTAAAACACATTTTACCTACATGATTTATATATATTTTATGCCTGTATCTTAATCTTTTCCCATAATATTAAATAAAAAGTAAACAATTCAATTCACAATGTTTTGTTGTCCTAATCACTATAAACAATGTTCAGAATCTGTTCTTACAGAAACGTATACCCACTTCTCCATTGTACGACATCACAGTTTTATAAAAGCTACATTGAAATACGTCCTCGTCAAAATCTTAAGCCTCATCATCTTAGGTTTAGTAACAATCTTTTGTTTTGTTTTGTTTATTTTAGTTTTTATCTTTTTAGAACATCTTATTTTCTGCTTTGTTTTTCAAATTTTTGTAAAATATTTTTTTTTTTGTGTTTTTGAAAAAGGTACACCGTGAGATTAAGACGGAAGATAAAGCAATTTAATCCTTTTCATCCTGTTTGTAAACATTTTAGGCATTTTACAGCCTTTGTTCTTCCAAGAGTCTAATGAGGAAGAAAAGTGGGATCCGTTTCGACGGAAAAAAAGAATTTGTTTATCTTGTAAATTGCTTTTTTTTAATAAAGTGTTCATTTAGTTGAAAAAGGTTTTGTTTTTATTGTTTCTTAAATGAACACTTTAAGCTTGTAGATTTCTGAGTTCAGATAAGAAAAAACATATTATTTTCCCACTTAACAAATTTACTTTAACCAAATATAAAGAAATAACAAGATATAGCATATTCTTGTTAAATTCTCATCTGCATTTTAAAAACGATTCTTGTTGTCAAAACCAAGATGGTTTTTTTTATTTCATTGTTTTATGTAAAGATAGTTTAAACAGTTGACCAATAGCAACAAAACAATCAAGCACCTCTCACCTCAAACAATTGAAGATAAAAAAGACCTGGCCAGATTTCAGATGCACTAAGATAGTAAAATACTACATTTGTACTCATTTTATCCCCCTCAATAAAGGCCACCCCTCTTATAAGGGCACTTTTTCATCGTAGAAGGGATGGCCTGATAAGAGGGAGGCCACTATATCATCAAATTCTTTTAAAAATCCACAATACCTACATCTAAAAGCTGTCTATTTATTTAATTAAATAACACAACTTTTATTTTTTGTTATTAATTCGTTTATTACATTATTTACAATATATTTCTATATGTATTATATGCATGCTCAGAATGATCATTATACTATGTGAATTTATTGTATTAATGGGAGAAGACTTCATAAGTTGGCAAAACTTGTGTCCTATCTCTTTTGTTAATTTAACAAATAAAATCATCATAAACTAAATTAAATAACATTTTATCAATAGTGTCGATTTCTTAAAACAAATAAGGTATGTGAATAAATAGAGAACAAAAGGACTTTTGAACATGGCAACACTGACCGATGATGGCGAAATGGCAAACAGAATTATTAATGATGGGTTTGCAGAGAATGCAGTATATCATGCTACTTGTATGACAAATTACTTACAGAATTAAGGACGACAGTGAAGACTATTTAACAACTGAACATGATTACTTATTTCAATCCTTCATTTCAACTATCAAAGATGACTTGCTAACTCACAAAGAGATATTCACTTTAACCCAACTGCTAGAACTTTTTTTTCTGATTTTCTGCCCTCTGATCGAAAGGAAATTTGCACATCACACAGACTACAACATAAATTAGAAAGTTATATTGGTGATTTGATAACAATACAACCACAGCATTGGTCAGTGAAACCAAATAAGACAACTCTTCAGGTGATGTTTTCAACATTTTGTAAACATATTCTGGAAAAAAGTAGAGGTAGCGTCACATCCAGTAAGAGCGTGAAGCGAGGGTAAAATCATTCATTTGACTCTTATGTTATTTAGTAGAAATACCACAGTGAGAACGCGGACGCGGACACCCTTGTTTATTGAGTTTCATTATTTTTTTGTTTGTTTTTTTTTAAAGATATTCATTGTAATACAATGATACGTCGTAAGTTCTGTATTCTGAAAAAAATGACTATCAGTGCTTTTCATTACCTGACTTTGTGGGTCTGCTGTGAGGAAATAGATGTACATATTAACTAACTGTATTTATTTCTGAAAAGCACATATTGTGAATACATTTTGGAGAAAATTTTATCGACTTCTGGGGTGGGGCCGATTTTGGCCCTTATAGCCCCCAGTCCTTTGGTATCGTTCGAAAGCTTGTATTTAGGGCTATACGAATTAACTGTTCATTAAAGTTGGAAATGGTCACATTTTTGCTAAATCGATGTTAAACACCAAGGAAGGTAATACGATAAAAAATCTCTTTTTCATAAAAAATCAGTTTTATTTCATAAGCATGAATAAAAATGTGACGACTATGGATGGCGGAAAGGTGCAGCTGGACCACTGCCTCTATTCTTTGAAGGGATTATGACTTCAGATTTTCTGCAAGATCTTATATGCTCTTGCAAAGGAAAAGTGATATGTGGTAGGTCTTCCGTTTGTAATGAACAAAATATGTGCTGCACTGAACTATGTCCCTGTCAGGGTAGCGATTTCTGTATGAATCCTTTTTGGAGATCGAGAGAAAATGACAGATTCCGAAGGCGACGAGGAAAACGATGCAGATTAGTAGGGTTTTCGCTATCATCTTGGTCTTGAATGAAATAACTTGTGATTTCTTTTCATTATGTCGTGATAATTCATTTCTATCAGTCTAGTCTTATTCATTTTAGGTAATGGAATAATAGTTTCCTGGGTGGGTGGGTTTGTGGGTGGGCGGGCGGACGGGCGGGCGGGTGCGTGCGTGTGTGTGCGTGTGTGTCTTTGCGTGTGTGCGCGCGCACACACGTGTGTGCGTGTGTGTGTCTTTGCGTGTATGCATGTTTGTGACACGTCTTTATGCGTATCTTTAACTTTTTCATGATTCCCTTACGAAAGATTCGTTTGAGGGCATTTGTAACAGACATCAATAATCAACTCGCATGAAAACGCATAAAAAAACCATGCCATACGGTCTTCGGCCTTAACGTGGCTGGCAGGCTTGTTGACAATGCATTTTATGCCAAACTAACAGATGACCAAGTACGAATCAGTCTAAAACGGACATTTATGTATATTTCCGTGATCTTTCATTCCCCCCCTCTTCTTAAAAGTTCACAAAATTTCATATTCGATGGTCAAATGGTTATTTTTTTTTTATTATAGAAAACATCCAAATACATCACTGCCATCTGTTTGTTATTGATTTTACCATTTGAGATAAGTTTCGCACTTTCAAGAATAATGTTTTTTTGAGAAAATGTGATTTGTCACCTTCTGTCGAAATATGATATTTTTAAAGGGATATTAAAACTCGTTTTAACATATATTTTTTCAACTCTTGACGAAGGTTGTTTCTTTTCAATTTAATTGTAAAAACAATCCAAAAATACTTTGCACGCCCATATAATCCTTAATATCGTTTAAATATCACTTAAAAGGGTCGAAATTAATTTTTGTCTAGGAAGCAAAAAATTCAATCAATGGAAAAACCCAGAGAAAACCGCATGACATGAAAGAATTATCAACGAATTATGTCACTTTTACAAAGATTCATTGATAAAAACCGGGATAATTTATCATAAATATCATTTATTGAACCAATGGCAAGTTTTCATGAGATAAAAAAAAATATATACCAAAATGAACTTTAGTATCCCTTTAAAGGAAGTCTCAATAGTTTCAATTACTTTTACTTGATATTTTTTTTTATCAAGAATTAGCACGCGTTTCATTTTATATGCTTTTTGTCATATTTCTATTCATACTTATGAAATGAAACGGATTTTTTGTGAAAAAGAGATTTTTTTATCGTATTACCTCTCTAGGTAACATCGATTTAGCAAAAATGTGACCATTTCCAACTTTTACGAACAGTCAATTCGTATAGCCCTAAATACAAGCTTTCGAACGATATCAAATTTAGCAGTGTGTTAGATATGTGCATTAAAATCCTAGACGCCTAAAAACTAGACGACTTTTTTCAAAAAGTCACTCTACTATTTGACTTTAAAACTTCCATCTAACCACTCGGCTACGGTGACCACACTAATATTTTCTATAATTAATAGTATATATGACTCTTGATAGTAATCTTTGTTAAAAAATATATCAACAATTTGTTTAAAAAAGCAATTGATCAATAATATACAAAACACGATACAAGTATTTCAGATCTGGCATAATTTATGTTCAGAACTGACGAGTACGTGAACTTTTTTAAAATGTATTCTCGCAATACAAAAACAACTAACGAACCGACCGCAAGTATAACAAATCAGACAGACAGTGAACATTTGGGACACTTGAAAGACCTAAATATAAACGAGAATCGAAAGCCCGAATGCCGATAAAATTTTATTGTTTAATTTTTGTTAATTGTGGTTTATTTAGCTTTCTGAATATTAAAAGGGTAAAAATATCAAACGAAAACACTCACTGGGGTAAAGCTGATGACCGTAACTGTAAATTACGGTCATCCCAAGATGGCGGTGATGAAATTAGGTAAGAATCTTTTTTTTTTCTATTAAGTTGTTTTTATAATGTATTTTAAATCACACATGTATTAGTACGATTGCAATCTATGAACTTTTCACAAGGATATCACAAATTACGACTGAAAAGTGTATATGAAAGAGAAAATCCGATTTTAAAAAATCGCTAAGATGACCGTAACTGAAAACTGCAATTACGGTCATCTCAGTTTTCAGTTACGGTCATCTTAGCGATTTTCTAAAATCGGATTTTCTCTTTCATATACATTTTTCAGTCATAATTTGCGATTTCCTTGTGATAAGTTCATAGATTACCATCGTACCAATGCATGTGCCATTTAAAATACATTACAGAAACAGATTGTTACCTGATTCCACGTCCGCCATCTTGGGATGACCGTAATTGCAGTTACACTGTTGCATATGGAAATGTATTATGTTATAGAATACACTCCTACTTGTAGATTCTTAAAAATAATCAACTCGACCCTTACGGGTCTCTGATTATTTTTAAGAATCTACAGTTGAGAGTGTATTCTCCATTACATAGGTACCGAAAGCGAAAAGGTTGTCGAAGTACAAAAGTAAAAAGAATCCCGAGTACGCAGAAAATAAAGGCATGCATTTATTTACTATTCAGTTATAATACCCTGGACTTGAGAAAAGCTATTCAAAGATGGAGAAAGCGGGTACATCAATGAATCAATCTATGTTAAAACTCCCGGATCGAATTATTATGTCTCCGTTTTAATTTAAACATACTCGACTATTTTCAATTTTTTTTTTACAGTCATTATGTTATAGACAAAAATAATTAAACAACTTTTGGACAAAGGTAATTATTCTTTTTTCAAATCGAAATGCGGAAAAGCAGTTGTTCTATAATCAGATAGAAATCCAAACTTGTATGGGTACCCAGACTTTGCCAACAATTACCACAAAAACCTCCACACCTTTTTCTACACCGTTGTTTTAAATGAAAATAGAATTCTGTTAAATCTAACGTTGATAATGTAAAAGCATAAACTCTAACTCTACAATTCGGTCCTGGCTGCAAATGTGTGACACATGCGGCTGATCTCGAACTCCTCCCAGAAGCATACTATATGTATGTCAGGCGCGTAGCTGCCCTTACGCAAAAAATCAATTGCTTGCACATCATTTCGGCAAAACAAATGTTTTTACTTGCACTAAACATATTATTACTGACATGGGAAGAACCCCACTTTTTTCAGAATAATTAATAATCATTATAACGTGTTTTTTCTGAAGAAAGATGATATTGACCTTTATTCCGGAGATTGCTTTTACGATGACGGGTTTTTTTTTCCGGTATTTATAATTTCCCGAAGTTGAGCATGGTCAACATTCAAAGTTTGACATGAAGAAACTAGATTTTTACTTCAAGCCTAAGGATGCTTCATCCACAAAATCGTTCGATACAAGCCAAGCTGGTGTATCTGATTCTCTACCAGAGTCATTACCAAGTCCATTAGATTCACAAAATAACTTAATAAAAAAAAAGCAAGGACTATTTAAATTCTTTAATATAAATATTATTCATTATTGTCTAGGGGTATTGTCTCATGTTTTCTTGTGAATGAATGCGAATGCCATGAAATATAATAGTGTCTCCTGTCGTGAAGATAAGTGGTATTGTTGTATGATGGAGATGTATCATTATTTTGTGTTACTGATAATTGAAATATCTATAAAAAAAATAAACTTCCCTATTCTGTTGTACAAAAACTGTCTCTTAAAAGCAGACACATTCCCTACGTTAGTCCCTAAGTGACTAAGTTTTTTCCACGAACTACGTTTGACGGACTTTCTTGGAAGTTCTAAGGCTAAAGACGTAATAGTCACTAGTCAAAATTAAGCACCGCCCACTGACCTTCTATAATTTTCCGTATGCAGCTTTCGTCTGCATCGTTATTTTTATGAATGGAAAGGTCACTAGACAAAAATTAAGCACCTCCCACTGACCTTCTGTAATTTTCCGTCTGCATCGTTTCGTAACTGCACGTTTAATCTATCGTCTGCATGTTATTTTTATGAATGGAATGTTCCACTGGCCAGTAAAGCGTATTAATTTTATTCTCTAGATTTCCATATATGGGTCTGCCTTCTTAGTTCTATCGTTATGTTTAGGAATGATTTTATCCAATCACAGGTCGTCAAATAAATACAACATCGTACAATGCATTTTAGACAGCCTAAATATAGAATGACATTGAAAATTTCCTGACATGTCAGCTAAATATATCTGCTTATAAAATACTGATACTCCTGTAGAGACAAAAGTGTTTTCATTGAAGTCAAAGAGGTAAGTTGTATAATATTGATGTTACCAAAACATTTAATGTTGAAATACGAAAATTACTGCCAAATCATGGGATTTTAAATTTGAGTAGCATCTAAATAATATGCAATACTCTGGAACCGAGTTTATTAATGAATCTATGATGGACATAAGGTATTCGAATAATTTAAATAAGTATGACATAAAAAATGATTTAAATAAGTATGATATAAAAAATAATTTAAATATCTCCCCAGAAACAATTCCTACATGAAAAAAAAACCCGTACGTTTATTTTTACGTTTTTTTTTAATCCCCAGTTTATTTTGATATTTTTTTATTTTGGGAAACGCAGTTCTTATGCAAATTTATGCTTAAGCTTACTAAGGTTGAACATAATGCTTTGTATGCATTAGAATGGAATGTAGTTTCATTTTAGTGCCAAAAAATCACAAGTGAGAAAGACCGTTCCATATTTACCCTCCTGTTCGTTCAGATATGTAAGGCTATGTATTTTGTTGAATAACGCTTTGTTTTCAAATGAAACAAAGAAGAGTTTGAAGATATTAAAGGGATAATCAGAATCCGTATATCGAAGGAGAGAAAACACAATGGCCAAACGAAAAAGTACAAAAGGACAAACAACGATCAACAAAACATACATATAAAACTAAAGATCGTGTAACACGAACCCCATTAAAAACCAGGGGTGAACTCAGATGATCCGAAAGGGTAAGCAGTTCCTGCTCCACTAGTGACACCCATCATGTTAATCTAGTTACAAACCCAGTGATAAGTCATGAATGATGAAAGGACCGGAAAGTGTGTACGACAAGTGGGACATATCAGTTGTCATTTGTGACACAAATATTCCATAGCGGTCAACTAAGTGTAAAGCTTTCGAAGTGATGACTTCAACTTAACCAAGAGCAGGGGCGGATACAGGGGGGGGGGCACCCGGCGCGCGCCCCCCCTAAAATTGGAAAAAAAATGATTTTTTTGCGTAAAATCATGAATTTTCACACGAAATACCCTAAAAATGTTCGCGCCTCCCTCCGGTCGGCGCGATTTTTTTAAGTGCGTCCCCCTAACTTCATATCCTGGATCCGCCCCTGAAGAGGAACAGTAGCTTCCTTGTTAGCAGCAACCCTTTATCAAAGATAGGAGCACATTGTCACTTCCGATAAAAACGCAAATATATTTTCTATATCTAATAATGTGCGCACGACACGTTAACCTTCACCGGGTACACTCATTGTCAGGTGATTGGAAAAAGAAATAATTTAAACATATTTTTCTTCAGAAAAGTACTGAAAAGGATTGGATAGCAGGACTAATCTATATATATCCTCTCCTCATACGAGGAGAGTTTATAATTATTATTCAATCAAAGAGAGGTAACTCTAATATTATATATAATGTAAGTGCAATGCTAATAGAAATTAATAAAACAATTTATTCAATTTGGAAGTTAGTTTCATTATTATTGAAAGGTAATTTGGAAAAAGAAACATAATTTAAATCAATTATTATAATAATCTGGAAAAAGAAAAATAATTTCAATCAATTATTATACAAGTGGATAATTAGTGTAAGAAATGGATAAGACGAAATTGCAGTAATGTTGTTCACCTTGAGGTAATGAGCTACTCAATAAGAAGTACTAAATGTTGAACCGAAATGTTCAAGTAGCATTTATAAGGAAATAAATCATACTGGTAATATTAGATTATTTTGATCTGAGCACTGACTTATAAAAAATTAAGTCACAATATAATAATAAGAAGAGAAAATAATATACAAATATAACATAATAGTGAATATAATTATGATGAGTTTGTCAACACGGAAAATTAAAAGTATATTTGAATGTAGTAATTTGAAGAGAGTTAGAACCTTTTACTATTTTTAATAAATAATTGTATATCAAATACTAATTCCTCATTCTGATGATAGTTCAGGTTTCACATCCATTCAATATAGTTTGTAAATTGAAATTTATATTCAGTTTAGTAAAAGTATTTTTTAAGGTTTGTTTCTGATGATTGTATTCCGAACAGTGTATGAAAAAGTGTGCAGGGGTCTCGCATTGGCAAGCAAAATTAGGGCAATTAATTATATCTGTATGTGGTGATCATAAAGAAGAAGATTCAGATTACTTGCTCCATTCCTAATCTGACACACAGCAATATTTTCCTTCCTATTACCTATATGGAAATACTCGAGGATCTTCTTCAAGTTAGAATTCAACTTTTTTTTTAAATGTTTCTACAGAAGGACAAATTGTCATTGAGGCAGCTAGTTCATTCCACAGATTAATAGTACTAGGTAAAAACTTTTAGCATAAGAAACTGTATTACAATATGGAAGTCGCAAGTTTTCATTTGAAATTTGTTGGCGCAAATTATAATTATGAACATTTTCTGCATATGGTTGTACAAGATCAGATAAATAATTTGGAGTATGTCCATTTATAATTTACATTACAATAAGTTTATGTTTCTCACGTCTTTTATATAGAGGCTCTCACCCAAGTTCTTCATATAATTTAGTTTTAGAGGAATTTATTCTTAATTCTGTGATAATTCTACCTGCCTCAACTTCTTGAACACTTTCTAATAAATTTGATTCATGTGAAGTACAATTATCCCAAACAGTGTCAGCATATTCTAGGACAGGTCGAATGAACGAAAGATATATATTATTTAAAACTTTACGACTCACTTGTTGTTTTAGCATACGAAGAATTTTTAGTCTATCACATGTTTTTTCATATATTTTTGTAATATGATTTTTCCACTTACAATTATTCTGGAAATCCAGACCCAGGTGACAGTGCATTTCCACA
>MJUT01013604.1:686476-705729 GCA_002080005.1 Gigantidas platifrons
CAAAGATGTGCATGTGGTAAGGATTTTGATTTTTGTGCATTTCTACCAAAAATATAGATTGTTGAACTTAGTCATTTTTTTGTGAATTTGGCAAAAAGGGTACATGGTTTGTCCGCGCAACTCCTCCTAAAGTTTTTACGCTAGGAAGTTTTTATATTGCAGATCGTTTGTGCATACATCAAAGATGTGCATGTGGTAAGGATTTTGATTTTCATGAATTTTTACCAAAAATATAGATTGCTGAACTTAGTCTTTTTTGGTGAATTTGACTAAAAGGGTCCATAGTTTGTCCGCGCAATTCCTCCTACAGTTTTTACGCTAGGAAGTTTTTATATTGTAGATTGTTTGTACATATATCAAAGATGTGCATGTGGTAAGGATTTTGATTTTCATGAATTTTACCAAAAAATATAGATTGTTGAACTTAGTTATTTTATTTTATTTGTGAATTTGGCTGAAAGCGTACATGGTTTGTCGGCGTTTTTATTTTTGTTGAATGTGTTAAACATTATAATTTGACAAATAATATATTTTCCATGTAGACTTAGTTTTCAATAATCTTGGACACAGTCAGAGTGAAGCGGGGGGTATTAGTCCCGCTATGCCGACAGTTCTAGTTTTTTCTTGTAAATAAAAGACTCAGTTTTATTAGGATTAAATTTAATAGCCCAATCTCTAGACCAATTATGTATTCGACTAAGGTCTGTTGATAAAATCTCCGAGGCCTCTATATAATTTGAGTCATCAATAATTATAAACAGAGAAGTATCATCTGCAAAATTTTATATTACAAGCAAGCCCTGAAGTTATATCATTTATTCACAAGAGGAATAAAAATGGACCCATTACAGACCCCAGCATCTACTTCCTCCCAACCAGACGAGAAACCTTCATGTACTACTTTTTGTTTTCTATCTCCTAAATAGTCAGTTATCCAACTGAGTAAATTTCCTGTAATTCCTAGTCGTTTTAGTTTATATATAATACCTTTGTACCAGACTCTGTCAAAGGCCTTGTATATGTTCATAAATACTGACACACACACAAACACAAATAAAAATATGACATATGAACTTCTGAAAGTTTGTCGGCCAGAAAACTCGGCTTGAATTGAGTTGCGGGTAATGTACGTGAGGAGTACGTAACGGACAGACATGCAGATGGGTTATAATTAATCAAAATTATTGTATTTAAAAAATCGAATATCATTTTTTTTTCGCTTTGTCTGTTATTTTTTTTCTTCCATTTTCTTCTTATCAGTCTATTTCGTTTTGTTTTAGTTGATTTCGTTTATTTCGTTTCATTTCGTTTTCATTTCGTTGATTTCATTTCGTTTCGTTTCGTTTTCGCTGATTTCGTTTCGCACTTTATAGGTGCCCACCTTGGTATGACCTCCGTTGGGTCAAACCAAAGACTGTAAAATTGATATATGTTGCTTCTTCGAACAGCGCGCGCGCATTGTTGTGTGCGAGTGGAGCGAAATATCTTTCTATGAACTGTTGCTTGTTGCTAGCAATACATCAACATAACTAAATGTGTTATTCTAGTACAAAACAAATATCATCGTCATCCCATAAAAAAGTAACGTGTCCTCACTATGATAAAGTTAAAATATTGTTTAATTCCAATTATTCACCAATTGCAACTCTCACTCATTATAGATTTTGTTACTATGTAAACATTTCATACTTCGCCCTTCATTTCAGCAAAATGGCTACATCAGACACTGCAGAGTTGGATGAAGATTTAATTTTAGACACCGAAAAACCGACTGCTATGGATACAGATGGAACTAATATAGACAAAACTGGTAAAGTATTTGTTTATTCCTATACATTTTTGTTGACTAATTAAAACACTAATTTTGCTTTCATTAATTGAGGCTCGTTGGAAATATACGACAGTTATAACCTCTAACAAGTGTAATAATTATAGATTATTATATAACATTTTTCATATTACATGTCATATCAACCCGAGACCTACATATTATCCCAAGGGCCGAAGGCACGAGGGCTAATATGGGTCGAAAACTACATATTGCACTGCTACATTTACGATCATGAGAGAGCCAAACTCGCAGTGCAATTAAAGACCATAGATGAGAGTTTACATCTACTTCATGGATCCGCCCCTGCAAAATATGCCTTACATGATAATGTGTGCCATATTACATGGGGTGTAATATGGATTTTTCAAAATGGCGGCCAGAAATTTTGCATGAGATAAAGTATTTTACCATTCTCTATCCAGAGTTGTCGTTCCTGCTACGCTACACAACATGTTGTGTAGCATAGCAGGAACGACAACTCTGGATAGAGAATGGTATTTTACCAATTTAGTTTTCCTGATCCTGATCCTAAAGGCCGCAATTGACGTTACTGGTACCCGAGTACTGAACTTTTTCTCTCTGGTGCTTTACTGTCTCACTGTAATTTCTCTTTGTACTTGGGTATTGAGTTGCTCAGGCAAAGGATCGGGGTACAGGGCTTGCTAGTTCTGGGAAGCGCCCTGTACTTTTGATGAATTGCTCCAAGAATGTTAATTTATTTTGATGCTTCTCTTTATTGGAGTCTCTAGTCAGGAAATGAAGTAGATGTAAACTCTCATCTATGGTCTTTAATTGCACTGCGAGTTTGGCTCTCTCATGATCGTAAATGTAGCAGTGCAATATGTAGTGTTCAGTGGTTTCTTCTTCTCCACGGTCGCATAGTGGCGTGAGGGACTGACCTATGTTATTCCGGTATTTGTTTTTAGTCAAAAAAAAGTATTTTCCGGAATTCATGTTTTCCGTCCGACCAGTTTTCGTTATTAATGTATCTTTGTTTACTTCCGTCGTCTGCTACTGTCAAAATGGATAATGGAGAAAACATAAAAAATGCTCGTTATGCAACGAATGATGAAGCTGCTGGCTTCATATATCAAATGAAAAACAGAAACACAGTTAATGTTGTTAATCTGGTCAAGCTAGACCGAATTACTCATTATATATGCGCACTTAGGAACTACTTCCGTATACTCCAGTTGATCCGAAGCACAAGCAGGAAAACTGAGTATGATTTGAAATTAATCAAGCATTACCTCGCTTCCATTGGAGAGATTCGAAAACATAATATGACATTATTGCATCATAATATGAAAATATGTTACCTAACTTGGGACAAAGTCCAATAATTTTTTTTAAACAATATAAACATTGTCTGCCATCGTTGTTTATCATGTTGTCAAGGACTACTTCACGCTCTATCTCGCGATATTTTGAACAGGTTCCACTTCTCACGAGATTTAGAGATAATGCGTAAGCAACTTGATCTTTTTTTCTACATCCTTGTACCCGTTCTTGATTTTATTTATACAATATGTCGTTTTGGCATACTCGCACCGTTATCCCACCATATACAAATACATAATCTTCCTCGCTTGTATTCAAGAGGATTGCGCAAGTGTGCATCATAGTGGATAATATGCCCCTATATATATAGTCAAGCTGAGAAAATAAAGGATCTATTATCCACTACAACGCACAATCCTCTTGAATACAAGCGAGGAAGATATAGGTATTTGTATATCGTGGGATAACGGTGCGAGTATGGCGTCGTTTTTAGAACTTTGGTACTCGTGGGCCCTTTGGGGCCACGTGTACCAGATTACCGCGCATCTTTACGGAGTCGAATTCCACCAGTAATCCTGTATTGGTTTCCAGTTGTGTCATTTCCGGTGCAAGGAATTTTATCCATTAGTGCTATGGATCTGGAATCAAAATATTGCTATTTCTATCATAGTTGGGACTTCGTCCCATATTACATGGGTACAGGTAAACTCGTACCTTTTCCAACTCGTTCTCTACCAACTTGTACCCCATTTTTACCAACTCGTACCCTATTTTTACCAACTCGTACCTTTGTACCATATCAACTCGTTCTCTATGTAATATGACCAACTCTACCTTAATGGGGACAAATGGTCAATTATTTCCTCTAACTGATAACACAGATGGCGCTGCTGTAGATCAGGTTCAACAGCAGCATCTCTTTATCTTTAAGTTACATAGATTAACATTGGGTTAATATTTGTTTACAAGTAATTATCAGTATTTTTGTTAATAATACGAGTCAAAAAATCGTTTTCTAGTAAAGAGGTATGGCCACTGTCCCTTTATTTGTTTCAATACATCTGGTCAATTTCAGAAAATTGTTCAATCTTTCACAAATTTTAAAATGGATAATATTGCTTAACCCACATGGGTATAATTCGCAATAAAGTTTATTTTTTTTTTCCCTGTTAGAGCTTGCTTTGTCTATCAGATTAATACCTTTTTTTTCTACCTTTGAATATTTTTTTAACAAAAATAGTTCCTCGATTTCATATTTTATATTTTGAATTCTTAAATGCATAAACCTACAATTTTTAATGGGTACTTGTTGGTAAAAAAAGGTACGAGTTGATTACATTAGGCACTAGTTATGGATAAAATAGTGAAGGTATGAGTTGGTAAATAGTAGGGTACGAGTTGGAAAAGGTGCGAGTTGACATGGAACCATATTACATATATCTGCCATATCAAGCTTTCTGAAAACGATCAGCTCTCAAATATTAAGAAAGATGCATTGAAGTATATGATAAATAGGTTATGATATGGCATAGGCATATTAGCCCAAGCCTTGGCAAGGGACGATATGACATGTGATATAAAAAATGCCATATAATAATCTATAAATATTTGAATATGTACAAAGGACTGTAATATGACATATTTTCGAACTAAAATTCTGAAAAGAAAGTTTATTTGCTTAATTAATAACGTCATGTTACGACGTTAGATAATCCTATACATACTGAATCCACTTTAATGAAAACTCCAGCTTATTATTGAAAAATAAACTTGAATACAATAAAGGACTGAACAATCATAGATTAAGTCACTGACATTTTATATATTACAATGAAATACACAGAACACAAGTTTTCATTCTCCCTTTGGGGCCGTAATAGATCTTGATCAATTAAGTTGAATAACCGGTGTATCAGGCTGGATGGTCCGGCCGCCAGATGTTCCGGACGGCCAAAATTGCCTAGGCAATTTGTTCCGGTTCGGAACTTTGAGCCTAGGCTATTTGTTCCGATGCCAGGCAATATGGGCCGACCTGCTTTTACATTTATAAACCTATATATATATATACATTAGTTTTGCAAAAATCATGACATGACAGTATATGAGTCTTACATGATAAATTAAAACAATATATATTTTTTTAATTCGTAATTCGTTTGTTTGTTTGTTTGTTTGTTTGTTGACAAGCTCACTAAAATCGAAAATGTTGGTCAACGGCTTGATAAAGTAGCCGCGATTGTCCCATGCGTAAAACTAATATATATGTGAACGTGAACACTTGTCATCTCAGTTCCACATTATTAAATCCATTTGTACAATATTTCACTGCACGTTAACATGGACGAGAGTGCGTACTCGACACTGTTGAAAATACAGAATATACTGAAAATTTAACAGAAAGTGAAAAAAGATGGCTTTGTGGCTATTGTGACTCTTAAAACCATACAAGAATGTTGAGTTTGTAATAAAAGTTATTTCTTCTTGTGCCTTAATTTACGTCAGTATGATACTTTTGTTGCATTAGCTATTGCATTCAACTTGGGTCGGAACAAATTGCCAAGACCCGGACCATTCAGCCTAGGCTATTCATTCCGACCGGCCCTTTTAGCCTAGTCTATGTTTTCCGGCCGGCCCATCTGGCGGTCGGAACAAATTGCCTGCTACACCGGAATACCTTACATGTCTAAAATGTATATAGTTTTATTATTTGTATATGAATCTTGTATGTAAAGCAGTAATAAAATGAGAAAACCTCCAAAAATACCACACTATTGGACTAGTTCCAAAATCAAACATCAAAATCACAGAAGATGCAAAACCGTCACCCCTAACATACAAAAACATGACCACTCACTTTCTTGGCTTGGTACAGGCACTTGCATAAAAAGTGGCCGGGGTGAACTCCTTTTGTAGTGCCCAATACCTCCCTTATTAGTGAAATGATGCCGTCAAGCAGGTGCTTTCAACATTTGAGTAAAATGCCAATTAACCCTCACAAATAACCAAAATAACTGGGCGAACAGTGTTATTATAAAGAGCGCTACAATCTTGAACATTGTTCATAATATAGTTAATCAGAAGTTGTCATATATATATATAATATTAGTCACTGGCGATAAACTGATCGTGGTAACTGCAGTTACGACGATCACAACATGGCAGAAGTAGAAATAGGTAAGATTGTTTTCTGTTAATTTCTCCATTCTAACGTGTTGTTGTCAAGAATTACTCAACCTCAAGGTTGATCTGTACGATTTTGTTGTATGTGTTTGTTCTCGATACCATATATGGTCTCGTTACCAAGAAAATTGCTGTCGGAAATTTAAGGAAGATAATGGTAACTACATAAATTATATTTGTATGACAATCGTAACTGGATTTTTTTTAAAATCTATTTCTATCTCCGCCATGTTGTGATCGTCGTAACTGCAGTTAAGTTACCATGATCAGTTTAACGCCAGTGATTAGTTCTATAGCCAATGGCCTGAACCATTTTCTAAATATTAGATACAAGACCATCGTAAGACATCATAGTGAAGCAATAGTCAACAAAAATTTAATTGTCAATACCATCTATCGTCATCTGTATTCAACTGACAGAATACTTTTAAATCATTTTTGTTCATTGTGCTTTTATTTGCTTTATTGTACCTCTGGCCTCGATAAATATAATATTCTTGGGTTAATAAGTCCTTGTATCCAACTCATTAAAAGTCATTAATTGTATAATACACGTATCTCTGTTTTTGTAATGTGACATTATTAATGACATAACTGATATCAGTTACCAAATCCTCGATAAATATACATTGTTGATATGCTTTGCTCGACATGGACTTCTCATCGCATCACACATTTCAGGCTTTGCCTTCAATATGAAACAAGGGCCCGGGTAGCTCAATGGTCAGTGGTTCTCTCTGGGTACTCCGGCTTCTTCCACCACTAAAACTGGTCACCATGATATAGCTGGAATATTGCTGAAAGTGGCATTAAACACCAAAAATCAAATCAATCATCAATATGAAATTGCTCTGC
Source organism: Gigantidas platifrons (assembly GCA_002080005.1). NCBI lineage: Eukaryota > Metazoa > Mollusca > Bivalvia > Mytilida > Modiolidae > Gigantidas > Gigantidas platifrons. The sequence goes on from MJUT01013604.1 coordinate 693,624, forward strand.
GAAATCTATTTTTTCAAAACAAATCAACAGTAGTATATATTTATATAGGGACATTCACATCTACTTATAAATTAACATTTTATTATTAAAGATCAAATAAAACATATACATTTATTTAGATATTACTGATGTCATTGATCAACCGACAACTGATGAAAATTCTGAAGACATTGGAAGTTCTGTGCTATCGAAAACAACAGTAAATGATGAAGTTTTGTTACTGATATATTATAAGTTAAGTGATTTTATTGTGACATTATATTGTATTTTAATATATGCTTTGATTGTTTGTACCAGATTTCAGTCGTATCTTTTATAACATATAGAATGTAAAATGACATGGCGAATGTGGACAACTATCGCACAATATACACCAAGACATCAAGAAGCATATTGTCCTTGTGTACCACCCCTTTTTGGTATTCAGAGGTGATTGTTCGCTTTGTTGATATTTGTGGAATTGTTGACCATCGCTGTTTAAACTTTCTTTTCATAATAAAAGGTAAATAGGAATATTCTGTCTTCTAAATATATGTAGTGTTGTCATTATTATTGCTAAGGTCAATTCGATTTTATATGTAGATTCTACAAATTCTAACGTTTTTGGCAGATAGAAAGCTACAAAGGGGCATCCATGCACACTTCTATTCTATTGTCTATTATTATAATGTTGTAATGTCCACTAATAAGTGCAGGTTTAATTAAGAAGAGTTTGAAGATACCACAGAGGTAATCAGAATCCGTATCGAAGAAGAACAGACAACACAATGGCCAAAATAAAAAGTACAAAAGGACAAACAACGATCTACAAAACACTACACAGAAAACTAAAGATCGAACAACACTAACACCACAAAACACTATGGGTGAACTCAGGGTCTCCGGAAGGGTATGCAGTTCCTGCTCCACATGTTGTGTTAGTTACTCCTGTTACTAATAGATGATTTTGGAGTATGATATCGATACTGTATGATTTTACGATTGAGCACATACTGGACTGATACGAAAGAAGTCTCATTTTTCATTCTTGATGTATATCAGTAGAGTTATTTTCTGTAAATAATACTTACATTACCTTAACTTGTCAAAATGACATGCAGCAAAATAACTTTGTGACTAATAAAATATTACCTATGAATCTGTTAATATATTACAGTCCTAATGTATTATAATTTATAAAAACTGTACTTCAGGATAGACGTTTCACACTCATTTTAGAGTATGAGTTTTGCTCAATGTTGGAGACCCTACTTTGACTATGAAATGTAGAACAGCAATAAAAACGTTGTTCCTTTGCTTGAATTTATGTCTAGGTCTAATGTTTAATTACGAAAGCCCAGAAGGATCATTTGAAATTCGAGATTCGAAATTCGAGATTTAATATCTGAAATTCGAGATTTGAAATTCAATATCCTGATTAAATAATGGGAGGAAAGATAACAAACTGGTGTTCTTTATGAGAAAAATGCCATTTAACAAATTACTGCACAAGTAATTAAAACAATGAAAATAGCAACAATTTTTGGTCAAGATAACTATTCACGGTATTTACGAATATTCTTTCATAATTGAAAATAATTTCACTCTTGATGAAGTAGCTAAGATATTATTATTTATAATTATGCATCCTGTCATGGCTGTAGTCAAAATCTCATCTCTTTCCAATTTATGGTTATATAAAATTCTCATCACACGCTGACAGGTCCGAAGTAGAAGAGGCGCTAAAGGGGTACCTTATATTATTTTGTCGAAATTTATAATTTTTACTTCGCAAATTATGTGTCAGAAATCTTTATTGAAATGTAGAATTTTCTCCAAACTGTTGCAGGATGCATTTGTATGTAATTAAACTTAACAAACACTAAAATTAAAATAATCAGATCAACGAAAATTTCATTGGAGAAACAGGAAAACGAGGAATGGTTATTTTTGTTTCATAATAATGACAAATCAGTCATATTTATCTGTAATAGATTATATATTTAATAGCATAGTTACGAAATTTGTCTTACTTCTGAAGCAATGTATACTAATGGAACTAAGAAATTTACAGTTGTTTATTGAGTTACAAATTCATTTACTTTTAATATTACAGGCTTTGTTGCAATTTAATACTCTGCAGTCCTACAAGACGTGGACAAAATTATGCCCACAATTCCAAATTCCCCCTATATATGTCATATAGAATCAATTACATTTTGTTTTCAAATTATTATTCTGAAGTTAAATGATGTCCTAATTTAACAATATTTGTATCAACAAAAGCAGAAAATGATGTATTTTATAGCAGTTATTTTCAAATATTTTTTTGGAATCATGTTTTTCAAATCCTCAAATACTCATTGACAAATTATATATCTCTGCAAAAGTATTATTAATGTTTTTCTTTTGGGCGAAATTAATCATGTTTCCTGTTTGCTGTTGGACTTATATCTTCTTTAAATTTTTAGTTTATGCAATTACTTAGGTATTATAGAGATGTTAGCCGTGTTCTTTTATTAAATGTGGGCGTCAATAAAATCTAAAGCTGGGTGCAACTTGTATGCATAAAACCAAAACCTACTGATACTGAGCCACCACTTTAAAACAAAATTATCTTAATCTATATGGTCGGACACTCAAAATTAAAACCTTAACAGAAAATTAAAAGTAAACCAGATATATAAGGAAGATAACATATTTGCCAGTTTCTGTCTTTCAATAATTCTCTATGTCCAAGCATCTACAATTCTAATAAAAATGTCATAAACTGTCACTGTATTAGAAGACCACAGATGTTAATGTCCTTGAATCTTGAAATGTATTTTTATAGATCAATTAAAATAATTAATATTTCTGCATCAAAATAGTAATTTTAAAAAGAGGAAAAAATATTTAAATTTGCTTCTGTTGATAAAAAAATTCGAAATAGGAAATGAATTGAAAAAAAAAGTTTTTAACTTGTGTTACATTTTTGGGATTGGTATTTGCGAAAAATACACGTCTAGAGAAGATAAAAATTCCTGAGTCGGAAGAAGATGTAAATTTATCTCAAGATAGGTATTTTTTCGGATTTCCCCAATTCACGAAAAGAGTAAAGTAGTATGCACACTTAATGACATTTTGTCCGACATTCAGTGAAAGAGAAATGCTTATTGACAGAAGATAAATTTCTCGATTTTATAAATCAAATCAAATACACGTTTATCTTTTTGATCAACCTTCCAGTCTTTTAGCACCTATTATATCATCAGTTACATTATTAATAATATATCCCATACATTTTATTTGTTGCAATGCCAAGAAATACATAAATAAAAATTCTACATAATTTGTAGAAACAGAGTGTAACATGTAATGCTCTGTACAATGCATCTTGTTTTTTTTTTATATTCTTAATCCCCTACCGGCGAAGCCGAAGTGGACTATAGTTTTAGGTTCCGTCCGTGTGTCCGTCACATTAAAATTTTAAGTTTTCCGGACTTTTTTTTTACGTCCTTTGATATATTGACTTAATATTTGGTATGTGGCTATATCTAGATGAGTTACAGTTTAAGTTCGAATTTCGTTCCGGTCGAATGATTTTTGGCTGAGTTATGGCCCTTGAACTTGTATTTTTTGTTCAAACTTTTAGTTGTCCAGACTTTTTTTTGAGACGTCCTATGAGATATTTATTTGATATTTGGTATATAGCTATATCTAGATGAGTTCCAGTTTAAATTCGAATTTCGTTCTCGTCGAATGATTTTTAGCTCACCTTGCCAAAGGCAATGTGAGCTTTTGCCATCACTTGGCATCCGTCGTCCGTTAACTTTTCACATTTTAATCTTCTCCTCTGAAACCCCTGAGCCAAATGAATTGAAACTTGGTAGGAAGCATCTATGGAAGGTCCTCTATAATAATTGCTCATTTCGTCCCAATCCAATAACAAACATGGCCGCCACAAGCAATTCTTGTTTCTGATTGGCCTATTTATAAAAAAATCTTCTCCTCTGAAACTACTGATCCAAATTAATTGAAACTTGGTAAGAAGCATCTATGGAAGGTCCTCTATAAAGATTGCTCATTTCGTCCCGATCCATGGACAAACATGGCCGCCACATGCAATTCATTTTTATGATTGTATGCTTTCTAAACAAATCTGTTTTCTGTGGAAAGAAAGATAACTCCAATTTAATCTGTGGAAAGAGAGATAACTCTAATTTAAAGATAATTTACTTTAGTATAATACAGTTAAAATGAATATGTATAAAAAAAATGTGACCCTAAACCACAGGCATTTAACCGATGGACCTTAATTTCGCCGTGTTTGCCACGAGGGTACGTATTTTCAGGGCTAGTAACGATGTAGGGCCTCTATTTAATTGTGGGTCCTGGGTTCACACGAATACTAGAAAATACACAAGGTAAGAAACAAAATCACAGAAAATGGCGGCGTACTGCTAAATTTCTTATTATTGTCGATTTCCCTGATTTCTGAAAAATAAACGGATGGAATGCACTAACCTTGTGGACCCCCATCAGCTGTTGTGCCACTGGTTTACTCTCATATTCGTACTAATTTGCATATACCCCTGACTATATGTTCCCAAGACAGATTGTCAACGAACACGGAGGTCGACCACTTATTTTCTATTACGCGGCACGCGATTGGTCAAGGCAAATTTCCGGAAAAGAATTGACCAATCGCGTGTCGCGTAACAGAAAATAAGTATACCTCCGGGTTTGTGGACAATTTTGTTTCTTACCTTGAATATTTTTCTAGTATTCGTGTGGACCCAGGACCCACAATTAAATAGAGGCCCTACATCGTTACTAGCCCTTAAAATACGTACCCCCGAGTCAAACATGGGAATATTAAGGTCCATCGGACAAATGCCTGTGCCCTAAACCATATATATTTATGATCAGGATGACTAGGCAAATTAAATGCCTTATAGCTCATGCCCCGGGGTTTCATACCTCACCCCTACCAGAAGTGGACTTTTTAATGGTTGAGATCACCACCCCTAAGCCATATATATATTTATGATCAGGGTGACTAGGCAAATTAAATACATTATAGCTCAGGCATGGGGGGTTATCCCCAACTCCTTACCTGAAGTAAACTTTTTAATGGTTGAGATCCCCACCCCTAAACCATATATATTTATGATCATGGTGACTAGGCAAATTAAATGCCTTATAGCTCATGCCCCGGGAGGTCATACCTCACCCCCTACCAGAAGTGAACTTTTTAATGGTTGAGATCTCCACCCCTGAACCATATATATTTATGATCAGGATGACAAGGCAAATTAAATGCATTATAGCTCAGGCCCGGGGGGTCATCCCCAACCCCCTACCAGAAGTAAACATTTTAATGGTTGAGATCCCCACCCCTAAGCCATATATATTTATGATCAGGGTGACTAGGCAAATTAAATGCCTTATAGCTCATGCCCGGGCGGTCATACCCCACCCCTACCAGAAGTGAACTCTTTAATGGCTGAGATCCCCACCCCTAAACCATATATATTTATGATCAGGGTGACTAGGCAAATTAAATGTGTTATAGCTCAGGCCCGGGGGTCATCCACAACCCCCTACCTTAAGTATACTTTTTAATGGTTGAGATCTTCACCCCTAAGCCATATATATTTATGATCAGGATGACTAGGCAAATTAAATGCATTATAGCTCAGGCGCTGGAGGGGATCATATCCTACCCCCTACCTGAAGTGAACTTTTTAATGGTTGAGATCCCCACCCCTCAACCATATATATTTATGATCAGGGTGACTAGGGAAATTAAATGCATTATAGCGCAAGCCCAGGGGGTCATCCCCAACCTCTACCTGAAGTGAACTTTTTAATGGAAAAGATCCCAACCCCTAAACCATTTATATTTCTGATCAGGGTGACTAGGCAAATTAAATGCCTTATAGCTCAGGCCATGGGGGTCATACCCCACCCCCTACCTGAAGTGAACCTTTCAATGGTTGAGAACCCTACCTCTAAACCATATATATTTATGATCCGAGTGACTAGGCAAATTAAATGCCTTATAGCTCATGCCCCGGGGTTTCATACCTCACCCCCTACCAGAAGTGAAATTTTTAATGGTTGAGATCACCACCCCTAAGCCATATATATATTTATGATCAGGGTGACAAGGCAAATTAAATGCATTATAGCTCAGGCCCGGGGGGTAATCCCCAACCCCCTACCTGAAGTAAACTTTTTAATGGTTGAGATCCCCACCCCATATATATTTATGATCATGGTGACTAGGCAAATTAAATGCCTTATAGCTCATGTCCCGGGGGGTCATAAATCACCCCCTACCAGAAGTGAACTTTTTAATGGTTGAGATCCCCACCCCTAAACCATATATATTTATGATCAGGGTGACTAGGCAAATTAAATGCATTATAGCTCATGCCCGGGGGTCATCCTCAACACCCTACCTTAAGTAGACTTTTTAATGGTTGAGATTTTCACCCCTAAACCATATATATTTATGATCAGGATGACTAGGCAAATTAAATGCATTATAGCTCAGGCGCTGGGGGGTCATATCCCACCCCCTACCTGAAGTGAACTTTTTAATGGTTGAGAACCCTACCTCTAAACCATATATATTTATGATCCGAGTGACTAGGCAAATTAAATGCCTTATAGCTGATGCCCCGGGGTTTCATACCTCACCCCTACCAGAAGTGGACTTTTTAATGGTTGAGATCACCACCCCTAAGCCATATATATATTTATGATCAGGGTGACTAGGCAAATTAAATACATTATAGCTCAGGCATGGGGGGTTATCCCCAACTCCCTACCTGAAGTAAACTTTTTAATGGTTGAGATCCCCACCCTTAAACCATATATATTTCTGATCAGGGTGACAAGGCAAAATAAATGCCTCATAGCTCAGGCATGGGGGGTTATCCCCAACTCCCTACCTGAAGTAAACTTTTTAATGGTTGAGATCCCCACCCCATATATATTTATGATCATGGTGACTAGGCAAATTAAATGCCTTATAGCTCATGCCCCGGGGGGTCATACCTCACCCCTACCAGAAGTGAACTTTTTAATGGTTGAGATCTCCACCCCTAAACCATATATATTTATGATCAGGGTGACAAGGCAAATTAAATGCATTATAGCTCAGGCCCGGGGGGTCATCCCCAACCCCCTACCTGAAGTAAACATTTTAATGGTTGAGATCCCCACCCCTAAGCCATATATATTTATGATCAGGGTGACTAGGCAAATTAAATGCCTTATAGCTCATGCCCGGGCGGTCATACCCCACCCCTACCAGAAGTGAACTCTTTAATGGCTGAGATCCCCACCCTAACCCATATATATTTATGATCAGGGTGACTAGGCAAATTAAATGCATTATAGCTCATGCCCGGGGGTCATCCCCAACCCCCTACCTTAAGTAGACTTTTTAATGGTTGAGATTTTCACCCCTAAGCCATATATATTTATGATCAGGATGACTAGGCAAATTAAATGCATTATAGCGCAGGCCCAGGGGGTCATCCCCAACCTCTACCTGAAGTGAACTTTTTAATGGAAAAGATCCCCACCCCTAAACCATATATATTTCTGATCAGGGTGACTATGCAAATTAAATGCCTTATAGCTCAGGCCCTGGGGGTTCATACCCTACCCCTTACCTGAAGTGAACTTTTTAATGGTTGAGAACCCTACCTCTAAACCATATATATTTATGATCCGAGTGACTAGGTAAATTAAATGCCTTATAGCTCATGCCCCGGGGTTTCATACCTTACCCCTACCAGAAGTGAAGTTATTAATGGTTGAGATCACCACCCCTAAGCCATATATATATTTATGATCAGGGTGACTAGGCAAATTAAATACATTATAGCTCAGGCATGGGGGGTTATCCCCAACTCCCTACCTGAAGTAAACTTTTTAATGGTTGAGATCCCCACCCCTAAACCATATATATTTATGATCATGGTGACTAGGCAAATTAAATGCCTTATAGCTCATGCCTCGGGGGGTCATACTTCACCCCCTACCAGAGGTGAACTTTTTAATGGTTGAGATCTCCACCCCTAAACTATATATATTTATGATCCGGGTGACTAGGCAAATTAAATACATTATAGCTCAGGAATGGGGTTATCCCCAACTCCCTACCTGAAGTAAATATTTAATGGTTGAGATCCCCACCCCTAAACCATATATATTTCTGATCAGGGTGACTAGGCAAATTAAATGCCTTATAGCTCAGGCCCTGGGGGGTCATACCCCACCCCCTACCTGAAATGAACTTTTTAATGGTTGAGAACCCTACCTCTAAACCATATATATTTATGATACAAGTGACTAGGCAAATTACATTCCTTATAGCTCATGCCCCGGGGTTTCATACCTCACCCCCTACCAGAAGTGAACTTTTTAATGGTTGAGATCACCACCCCTAAGCCATATATATATTTATGATCAGGGTGACTAGGCAAATTAAATACATTATAGCTCAGGCATGGGGGGTTATCCCCAACTCCCTACCTGAAGTAAACTTTTTAATGGTTGAGATCCCCACCCCTAAATTTATGATCATGGTGACTAGGCAAATTAAATGCCTTATAGCTCATGCCCCGGGGTTTCATACCTTACCCCTACCAGAAGTGAAGTTTTTAATGGTTGAGATCACCACCCCTAAGCCATATATATATTTATGATCAGGGTGACTAGGCAAATTAAATACATTATAGCTCAGGCATGGGGGTTATCCCCAACTCCCTACCTGAAGTAAACTTTTTAATGGTTGAGATCCCCACCCCTAAACCATATATATTTATGATCATGGTGACTAGGCAAATTAAATGCCTTATAGCTCATGCCTCGGGGGGTCATACCCCACCCCCTACCAGAAGTGAACTTTTTAATGGTTGAGATCTCCACCCCTAAACTATATATATTTATGATCAGGGTGACTAGGCAAATTAAATACATTATAGCTCAGGAATGAGGTTATCCCCAACTCCCTACCTGAAGTAAATATTTAATGGTTGAGATCCCCACCCCTAAACCATATATATTTCTGATCAGGGTGACTAGGCAAATTAAATGCCTTATAACTCAGGCCCTGGGGGTTCATACCCCACCTCCTACCTGAAGTGAACTTTTTAATGGTTGAGAACCCTACCTCTAAACCATATATATTTATGATCCGAGTGACTAGGCAAATTAAATGCCTTATAGGTCATACCCCGGGGTTTCATACCTCACCCCCTACCAGAAGTGAACTTTTAATGGTTGAGATCACCACCCCTAAGCCATATATATATTTATGATCAGGGTGACTGGGCAAATTAAATGCCTTATAGCTCATGCCTCGGGGGGTCATACCTCACCCCCTACCAGAAGTGAACTTTTTAATGGTTGAGATCTCCACCCCTAAACTATATATATTTATGATCAGGGTGACTAGGCAAATTAAATACATTATAGCTCAGGAATGAGGTTATCCCCAACTCCCTACCTGAAGTAAATATTTAATGGTTGAGATCCCCACCCCTAAACCATATATATTTCTGATCAGGGTGACTAGGCAAATTAAATGCCTTATAGCTCAGGCCCTGGGGGGTCATACCCCACCCCCTACCTGAAATGAACTTTTTAATGGTTGAGAATCCTACCTCTAAACCATATATATTTATGATACGAGTGACTAGGCAAAATACATTCCTTATAGCTCATGCCCCGGGGTTTCATACCTCACCCCCTACCAGAAGTGAACTTTTTAATGGTTGAGATCACCACCCCTAAGCCATATATATATTTATGATCAGGGTGACTAGGCAAATTAAATACATTATAGCTCAGGCATGGGGGGTTATCCCCAACTCCCTACCTGAAGTAAACTTTTTAATGGTTGAGATCCCCACCCCTAAATCATATATATTTATGATCATGGTGACTAGGCAAATTAAATGCCTTATAGCTCATGCCCCGGGGTTTCATACCTTACCGCTACCAGAAGTGAAGTTTTTAATGGTTGAGATCACCACCCCTAAGCCATATATATATTTATGATCAGGGTGACTAGGCAAATTAAATACATTATAGCTCAGGCATGGGGGGTTATCCCCAACTCCCTACCTGAAGTAAACTTTTTAATGGTTGAGATCCCCACCCCTAAACCATATATATTTATGATCATGGTGACTAGGCAAATTAAATGCCTTATAGCTCATGCCTCGGGGGGTAATATCTCACCCCCTACCAGAAGTGAACTTTTTAATGGTTGAGATCTCCACCCCTAAACTATATATATTTATGATCAGGGTGACTAGGCAAATTAAATACATTATAGCTCAGGAATGAGGTTATCCCCAACTCCCTACCTGAAGTAAATATTTAATGGTTGAGATCCCCACCCCTAAACCATATATATTTCTGATCAGGGTGACTAGGCAAATTAAATGCCTTATAACTCAGGCCCTGGGGGGTCATACCCCACCTCCTACCTGAAGTGAACTTTTTAATGGTTGAGAACCCTACCTCTAAACCATATATATTTATGATCCGAGTGACTAGGCAAATTAAATGCCTTATTGGTCATGCCCCGGCGGTTTCATACCTCACCCCCTACCAGAAGTGAACTTTTAATGGTTGAGATCACCACCCCTAAGCCATATATATATTTATGATCAGGGTGACTGGGCAAATTAAATACATTATAGCTCAGGCATTGGAGGTTATCTCCAACTCCCTACCTGAAGTAAACTTTTTAATGGTTGAGATCCCCACCCCTAAACCATATATATTTATGATCAGGGTGACTAGGCAAATTAAATACATTATAGCTCAGGCATGGGAGGTTATCCCCAACTCCCTACCTGAAGTAAATTTTAATGGTTGAGATCCCCACCCCTAAACCATATATATTTCTGATCAGGGTGACTAGGGAAATTAAATGCATTATAGCGCAGACCCAGGGGGTCATCCCCAACCTCTACCTGAAGTGAACTTTTTAATGGAAAAGATCCCCACCCCTAAACCATATATATTTCTGATCAGGGTGACTAGGCAAATTAAATGGCTTATAGCTCTGGCCCTGGGGGGTCATACCCCACCCCCTACCTGAAGTGAACCTTTTAATGGTTGAAAACCCTTCCTCTAAACCATATATATTTATGATCCGAGTGAATAGGCAAATTAAATGCCTTATAGCTCATGCCCCGGGGTTTCATACCTCACCCCCTACCAGAAGTGAACTTTTTAATGGTTGAGATCACCACCCCTAAGCCATATATATATTGATGATCAGGGTGACTAGGCAAATTAAATACATTATAGCTCAGGCATGGGGTTATCCCCAACTCCCTACCTGAAGTAAATTTTTAATGGTTGAGATCCCCACCCCTAAACCATATATATTTCTGATCAGGGTGACTATGCAAATTAAATGCCTTATAGCTCAGGCCCTGGGGGGGTCATACACCACCCCTACCTGAAGTGAACTTTTTAATGGTTGAGAACCCTACCTCTAAACCATATATATTTATTATCCGAGTGACTAGGCAAATTAAATGCCTTATAGGTCATGCCCCGGGGTTTCATACCTCACCCCCTACCAGAAGTGAACTTTTTAATGGTTGAGAGCACCACCCCTAAGCCATATATATATTTATGATCAGGGTGACTGGGCAAATTAAATACATTATAGCTCAGGCATGGGAGGTTATCCCCAACTCCCTACCTGAAGTAAACTTTTTAATGGTTGAGATCCCCACCCCTAAACCATATTTATTTATGATCATGGTGACTAGGCAAATTAAATGCCTTATAGCTCATGTCCCGGGAGGTCATACATCACCCCCTACCAGAAGTGAACTTTTTAATGGTTGAGATCTCCACCCCTAAACCATATATATTTATGATCAGGGTGACAAGGCAAATTAAATGCATTATAGCTCAGGCCAGGTGGGTCATCTCCAACCCCCTACTTGAAGTAAACATTTTAATGGTTGTGATCCCCACCCCTAAGCCATATATATTTATGATCAGGGTGACTAGGCAAATTAAATGCCTTATAGCTCATGCCCGGGCGGTCATACCCCACCCCTACCAGAAGTGAACTCTTTAATGG
>MJUT01013604.1:708849-740257 GCA_002080005.1 Gigantidas platifrons
CCTACCTGAAGTGAACTTTTTAATGGTTGAGAACCCTACCTCTAAACCATATATATTTATGATCCGAGTGACTAGGCTAATTAAATGCCTTATAGCTCATGCCCCGGGGTTTCATACCTCACCCCCTACAAGAAGTGAACTTTTTAATGGTTGAGATCACCACCCCTATGCCACATATATATTTATGATCAGGGTGACTAGGCAAATTAAATACAATATAGCTCAGGCATGGGAGGTTATCCCAACTCCTACCTGAAGTAAACTTTTTAATGGTTGAGATCCCCACCCCTAAACCATATATATTTATGTTCATGGTGACTAGGCAAATTAAATGCCTTATAGCTCATTCCCCGGGGGGTCATACCTCACCCCCTACCAGAAGTGAACTGTTTAATGGTTGAGATCTCCACCCCTAAACCATATATATTTATGATCAGGGTGACAAGGCAAATTAAATGCATTATAGCTCAGGCCCGGGNGGTCATCCCCAACCCCCTACCTGAAGTAAACATTTTAATGGTTGAGATCCCCACCCCTAAGCCATATATATTTATGATCAGGGTGACTAGGCAAATTAAATGCCTTATAGCTCATGCCCGGGCGGTCATACCCCACCCCTACCAGAAGTGAACTCTTTAATGGCTGAGATCCCCACCCCTAAACCATATATATTTATGATCAGGGTGACTAGGCAAATTAAATGCATTATAGCTCAGGCCCGTGGGTCATCCCCAACCCCCTACCTTAAGTAGACTTTTTAATGGTTGAGATCTTCACCCCTAAGCCATATATATTTATGATCAGGATGACTAGGCAAATTAAATGCATTATAGTTCAGGCGCTGGGGGGGATCATATCCCACCCCCTACCTGAAGTGAACTTTTTAATGGTTGAGATCCCGACCCCTCAACCATATATATTTATGATCAGGGTGACTAGGGAAATTAAATGCATTATAGCGGAGGCCCAGGGGGTCATCCCCAACCTGTACCTGAAGTGAAATTTTTAATAGAAAAGATCCCCACCCCTAAACCATATATATTTCTGATCAGGGTGACTAGGCAAATTAAATGCCTTATAGCTCAAGCCCTGGGGGGGGGGGGGTCATACCCCACCCCCTACCTGAAGTTAACCTTTTAATGGTTGAGAACCCTACCTCTAAACCATATATATTTATGATCCGAGTGACTAGGCAAATTAAATGCCTTATAGCTCATGCCCCAGGGTTTCATACCTCACCCCCTATCAGAAGTGAACTTTTTGATGGTTGAGATCACCACCCCTAAGCCATATATATATTTATGATCAGGTTGACTAGTCAAATTAAATACATTATAGCTCAGGCATGGGGTTATCCCCAACTCCCTACCTGAAGTAAATATTTAATGGTTGAGATCCCCACCCCTAAACCATATATATTTCTGATCAGGGTGACTAGGCAAATTAAATGCCTTATAGCTCAGGCCCTGGGGGGTCATACCCCACCCCCTACCTGAAGTGAACTTTTTAATGGTTGAAAACCCTACCTCTAGACCATATATATTCATGATCAGAGTGACTAGGCAAATTAAATGCCTTATTGCTCATTCCCCGGGGTTTCATACCTCACCCCCTACCAGAAATGAACTTTTTGATGGTTGAGATCACCACCCCTAAGCCATATATATATTTATGATCAGGGTGACTAGGCAAATTAAATACATTATAGCTCAGGCATGGGGGGTTATCCCCAACTCCCTACCTAAAGTAAACTTTTTAATGGTTGAGATCCCCACCCCTAAACCATATATATTTATGATCATGGTGACTAGGCAAATTAAATGCCTTATAGCTCATGCCCCGGGGGATCATACCTCACCCCCTACCAGAAGTGAACTTTTTAATGGTTGAGATCTCCACTCCTAAACCATATATATTTATGATCAGGGTGACTAGGCAAATTAAATGCATTCTAGCTCAGGTCCGGGGGGTCATCATCAACCCCCTACCTGAAGTAAACATTTTAATGGTTGAGATCCCCACCCCTAAGCCATATATATTTATGATCAGGGTGACTAGGCAAATTAAATGCCGTATAGCTCATGCCCGGGGGTCATACCCCACCCCTACCAGAAGTGAAATCTTTAATGGCTGAGATCCCCACCCCTAAACCATATATATTTATGATCAGGGTGACTAGGCAAATTAAATGCATTATAGCTCAGGCCCGGGGGTCATCCCCAACCCCCTACCTTAAGTAGACTATTTAATGGTTGAGATCCCCACCCCTAAGCCATATATATTTATGATCAGGATGACTAGGCAAATTAAATGCATTATAGCTCAGGCCCAGGGGGTCATCCCCAACCTCTACCTGAAGTGAACTTTTTAATGGAAGAGATCCCCACCCCTAAACCATATATATTTCTGAGCAGGGTGACTAGGCAAATTAAATGCCTTATAGCTCAGGCCCTGGGGGGTCATACCCCACCCCTACCTGAAGTGAAATTTTTAATGGTTGAGATCCCCACCCCTAAGCCATATATATTTATGATCAGGGTGACTAGGCAAATTAAATGCTTTATAGCTCAGTCCCCGGGGGTCATACTCCACCCCTACCTGAGAAACTTTTTAATGGTTAAGATCCCCGCCCCTAATCCATATAGATTTATGATCAGGGTGACTAGGCAAATTAAATGCCTTACAGCTCAGGCTCCAGGAGGTCATACCCCACCCCTACCCGAAGTGAACTTTTTAATAGTTGAGATCCCTATCCCTAAACCATATATATTTATGATGAGGGTGACTAGGCAAATTAAATGCATTATAGCTCAGGCCCTGGGGGTCATCCCCACCCCTAAGCCATATATATTTATGATCAGGGTGACTAGGCAAATTAAATGCATTATAGCTCAGGCCCGTGGGGTCATACCTCACCCCCTACATGAAGTGAACTTTTTAATGGTTGAGATCTCCACCCCCTAAGCCATATATATTTATGATCAGGGTGAGTTGGCAAATTAAATGCCTTATAGCCCAGGCCCGGGGGTCATACCCCACCCCTACCTGAGAAACTTTTTAATGGTTGAGATCCCCACCCCTAAACCATATATATTTATGATCATGGTGACTAGGCAAATTAAATGCCTTATAGCTCAGGACCTGGGGGACAATACCCCACCCCTACCTGAAGTGAACTTTTTAATGGTTGAGACCTCCACCCCTAAACCTATATATTTATAATCAGGGTGACTAGGTAAATTAAATACCTTATAGCTCATGCCCCGGGGGTCATACCCCATCCCCTACCTGAAGTGAACTTTTTAATGGTTGAGATCCCCACTCCTAAACCATATATATTTATGATCAGGGTGAGTAGGCAAATTAAATGCCTTATAGCTCAGGTCCCAGGGGGTCTTGCCCCACCCCCTACCTGAAGTGAACTTTTTAATAGTTGAGATCCCCACCCCTAAGCCATATATATTTATGATCAGGATGACTAGGCAAATTAAATGCATTATAGCTCAGGTTCTGGGGGTCATACCCCACCCCCTACCTGAGGTGAACTTTTTAATGGTTGAGATCCCCTCCCCCAAATCATATTGATGATCGGGGTGAATAGATAAATTAAATGCCCAAGAGTTGAGGCCCGAGGTCATCCCCATCCCCTACCGAAAGTTTTTTTATAGCAGAGTATAGAACAAGACCAAATGATTTTGACTTGCAACTCATTTTAGTTAATAATGTCCGAAGGGACAAGTTTAAAAAAAGTTAATGCAGAGGCCTGTGGGAAGCACCTATAGGCTATGGAATGTTCTGTATTAAGTTTCTTCAGAGCAGAATGCAAGGTGAGCAACACAGGCTCAGCTCAGTACTGAGCCTCTAGTTGGCCGAGTTATGGCCCTTGAACTTGTATTTTTTGTTCTCTATTTTAAGTTGTCCGGATTTTTTTTTGCATCCTTCGAGATATTGACTTAATTTAAAATCTAGTCACTGCAAGGTGATACTTCTAATATTTTAGGTCCTCTGATTTTTTACGGCCGGTAGGGGACAATGTATTGCTATGTGCAATACTCTTAGAATTCTTGTTATTCATGCTGTACAGTGATAATCTTTGGTCATGTACACTTGTACTTAATTATTATCCTTTTCTCCACGTGTTACTCTACTAACTCCCCCCTTGTGGGCCGTTATAATTTGTAATAAAATAAATTTGATGGTAGCTTCCCATGCTTAGTTGGCATTTTTCAAGGTGGTGAATAAAGGAATCATCCAGATGCATAGAAACGGACCTGCTAGTGTGCGGGGAAACCTTTAAAAGTGGGCTAAAAAGTGTGAGGGGGGAGTTTCATAAAATGAACAGAAAACTTTCAAAACAAACAAGCAAGAAAAAAGTAATTCTTGGCTTCGAAACATACTCTTATTTATGCCTATTTTTACTCAAACATTTTTTGCTTTCATGGTAAGAATTCAGGTTTTTTTTTCTAAATTGCAACAAAAAATAAATGGGAGCAAACATAGTTTTGTCCCTCCCCCCACTTTTGACTCCTCTCTATCCGTCTTCTTTGTAAATAACCTAACATACCAATAAACTTGGCAGGAGTGTAAAATAATATATACGACTGAAATAAGATATGTCCAGATCAAAAAGGGGCCGTCGTGGTCTTGATCGTATGGTAGTTGGATTTACAACTACCTATGCAATCAGTGCCTATCACCACTAACGTTGTGGGTTCCAATCCCGCTCATGGCTAAGTGTACTCAATACAATATTAAGTGATAAAGTTTGTCTGTGACTTATGAGAGGTCTGTGGTTTTCTCCGGGTACTCCAGTTTCCTCCACCAATAAAACTGACTGCCACGATCTAGCTGAAATATTGTTGAAAGTGGCTTTAAACACCATAACCCTATCTATGATATCAAGATTACATATTATACTGTAGTTCGGACCTATTTCTAAATAGAATTTGGCACAGGTTGATAAATAGTATAATCCACCAGGCTTCAATTCTCTGATTGGAAATACTCTCACCATTAATGAAGCAATTATTACGAATTTCATGATCACTTAGAGCATGGAAAAGTATGTGTAGTTGCTGAATTGTGGTACCTAAATCGCACCTACACACTTATGGGCAGCCTCCTAATTCTTTATTGCTTCAGTGTCCATGAAATAACGAGCAATTATATTATGAGTTTTCGTAACGGGGACCCACCTTTAGCAAACGAAATCTGTCTAGAATAAGAATTTATTTATTCCTTGTAGAGGAGATGTGGATTGCAGGGCACAACCCTATAATAATGTTATGTTGATAACTAGGATACCCCTCCTACAGACTCTCAATGCAGTGAATAATATTTAATAGAAAACTACTTTGCACACAGTGGACATGATAAAATCTTGGGCTAAGTAGATGCCAATTACAGGCCGTTAATTTATCATATTACTCCTTTGGAACCCCAATATAAATAACCATTTGAAAAAGCATAATGCACAACTACATTGCACACATCATATGTTGTGTAAGTTTCACTTCAATCCGTTTATTGGCTATAAACGAGTTGTGAATTGATGGGTAAAATTTATTATATTAATTAACCTATCCTAATTAAATGTCATAAAAGTTCCCATCCATGCATTCAAGCATTCTCGACTGTCATGAGCTAGTGCAGTTTATAAACATACACACCTAACATCGTTTTCATTTATTTATTATTAATTTTAGTTTGTTCTTTTATTTAGGTTTGTGAATTTATTTATTTCATATATAACAAGTGTTGCCTGAGGGCAAGTGTGGAAACAGAAATCTGCTGTCCAAAAGGCAAGTGTGGATGTCAATATTTCATATTATTTAACTTAAAAAAAAAATCATGGACAAAAAAAAAATACACTATGCAGAAAACTACAGAGTGAGCAACACGAACCCCACTAAAGAGTCTGGATGTGCTCTGATCTATGGTTTAATTCCAGGACCTGCTTATTGAATTCTAAAGAAGATATTGTGTTTTAATTAAAACGTGATATCAAATTGAGTGCGCACGAGACGTTTCTGGAATAATCGTCATCAAGTACGCTCAAAATTTTCAGAATAAAGTCCAATGAAAGGTCACACTTCCCCCCTAAAAATCAATTTTCAATTAAATCGATTTTATTGTTTTTTGTTTTTGCTTGTTTGTTTGTTTAGTTTTTTTTATGAATAATGAAATTCACCTCCTTTTTTCCCTTTTTTTCTTGTTTAAATCAATGATCAACAATATTCCAGAATCAAACAAATGAATAAATATAACATAGCATCTTTCCTTTACATTGTCAAGATTCTATATTTATAAACTATTGACCTGAGTAACCTTGCTAAACCATGCGGATTCAGTGTGTTTTAAATCGGTCATCCAATCAGGACGCTCATTATTGTCCAAGATAAAAATACATCGCTAAAATTAGCTGTGTTCTAAAACTTCATAAATTTATATATAGAATAGAAATCGGAGATATTTCGTCATAAAACTTCACACATGGTTTTGTCTATCATATTTCTTGAAGACAAACATAAACTTGTATTGCATTTATCAATATTTTATGAGTACCAACAGTTTTTTCAACACCGTATCTGTTCACGTGACTACACATGCTACTCACAATGACCCGTGACCCAGATTAGCAGCTAAAACTTCAATTGATATATTTATATATAGAATAGAAATCGGAGATATTTCGTCATAAAACTTCACACATGGTTTTGTCTATCATATTTCTTGAAGACAAACATAAACTTGTATTGCATTTATCAATATTTTATGAGTACCAACAGTTTTTTCAACACCGTTATCTGTTCACGTGACTACACATGCTACTCACAATGACCCGTGACCCAGATTAGCAGGTATCAGGAATCTTTTCTGTATATGGTATATAATAAAAAAAAGTTTTGTTTCTTTCTTTCTCCTTCTAGTTTGTTCTGTATGGAATTATGTTAAAAGACATTTCATTGGCCATAAACAATTTTCAGTTTAAAAGCTTACTCTTGATTGGTTGTTTTAGATCTGAAATTCGAGATTCGAAATTCAATATCTAAATATTTAGGATACTGAATTTCGAATTTCAAATGATCCTTGGAACAAGGCATGTAAAATACTTAATACATGTAGTTTATTTATATATTTGTGATTTGTTTTACTTTAAACAGAAGAAGTTTGTGAACCTTGTCAACACAGAAAGATAACTATGGCTGCTACTAAGTACTGTAATGTATGTGAGGAAAAGTATTGTGAATCCTGTACCTTGAGTCACATGGCACAAAAACTAACTAAAACGCACAAACTGGTAGATATTACTAAAGAAATTATTGACAACAAACTGTGCGAACCTTGTGATAGCAAAAATAAAAGTATAAATGCTACCTATGTATGCGATGATTGTAACGAGAATCTTTGCGAATCATGTAAGAAATTCCACATGTTGCAAAAACAAAATAAAAACCACAAGATTAGAAGTTTGGTTCAACAATTATTCTGTGATATGTGCAGTGCACAAGGCAGTGATGTTGTAGCTGTATTGTATTGTCTTGATTGCGAAGAGCCAGAACCATATTGTGAATCGTGTGCTGAACAACATACATTCATGAAAATGTCAAGATCCCATAAAATGTCTACTGATTTGACACCAGTTATTGCTCAGTAAGTATATAAAACGTTAACGTACATAAGATTTGTACTTCTGTTATCAATCTCAATGGACAGAAATACTACACTGGTCAAAGGAAAAAGGACAAACGGACAAACAATGATCTACAAAACACTAGAAAACTACAGATTGAACTAACCTTCTGAAAACTGGGATTGAACACAAGTGATCCTGAAGGATAAGCAGTTCCTATTTCACTAGTTACACCAGTCGTAATACTCTTGTTTCAACCAGGGGTCGATTTCACAAAAAGTCGTAAGTCTAAGATTAATCGTAAGTGTTATCGTAAGTGTGATTTCCAAGCTTTTGATTGGTTGAAATTCACTCTTACGACTGATCTTAGACTTACGACTTTTTGTGAAATGGACCCCAGGTGATTGTGATTACGACAAAAGGAATATATCTGTGGTCATTTATGACACAGATATTCCATAATGGTTAACCAGGTCATGGTGGTGACCGTAAGACTTTCGAAATGATGACTTGAATGTAACCACTAGAAACCTTTGGTTCAGTAACTTTCTTGTTAATAGGCAACCATCTATCAAAGAAATCAACGGAGAGATATATCTATACTCCACATGCAGGTGCTGCTGGAATGTTTCTACATATAAATGGAAAGTTCATAATGGGAGAATTGAAATACTAGTAGTATCTTTTATCATAATGTAGATTACTAGTAAATTGGTGGCAAAGTAATTTAGACATTTCTTCATATGACTATTACCTTTTTGTGTTTGTTTGTGTATAGTGGTGTGCATCACATATTGTGATGTGTTGTTTTTTTTGTTTTTTTTTTCTTCGTTTTGTGTGCCCTATGGTGCCAGTTTCTCTGGATTGTCCTTTTGTGATTGTCCCTTCAGTATTCTCTAACGTTTATTCAAATAGAATGTCTTTTGTGTTGATCAATAACTCAAAACAACTTCCTCTCTGTACATGAAATATCATTGGAAGACCATTACATCACTACATCAGTTATGTGATTTTTCGTGGATCTCAAATCCAATATGAGCACTACCATAGTGCAGAATTTAGCATAATTTGTATGCATCATGGCTGGAATACGTTCATTTGATTGTAGTGTTGAATCAATCGCACCCTATTGAAGATAACCATCAATGGAAAACAAAATGGGGAAATTCTAAGATTTCTTTCTCAGAAATTACAAATCTGATTTACACCAAACTTTTCGTAAATGATAACTAGAAAATCTATTACAATGTTTACCAATTATGTACATTTTGGTATTATCCATTCTATGATATTACACTTGACCAATGAAAAGAGTTTAAACGTAAGAATCTTTGATAGTTACAACTGTTATTTATAAATGTTTAGAATATTTCAATTGAACAGATATGAGGACAATAAGAGATTAGATCAGAGTGAAGCAGTTGATCAACCCAAGACAATCATTACTGGTGAGTTTGATGTTTCTTGCACAATTACGTGTAATTTTTCACTGACTAATATTGATATCTCAGTTGTCACATTTTATTATTTGTTATTTTGATAATACATGGCCTTTTTCATATTGTCCTTGTTATCAGCACGAGACCTTGATGTCGGCCCCGAGGGCTTTAGCCCGATAGACGATATCAGTCGAACGCTGATGACAAGGGCAATATGAAAAAGGCATGTATTAATCTATTTATCACATATTTTGCCAAAATATTTCAAAATACATTTTTTTTTAATATTTTTGAAATTTTGAAATTTTGAAATTTTTTGAAAATTTTGAAATCTTTTGAAAATTTTGAGGTTTTTGAAATTTTGAAATTTTTAGGAAATTTTGAAATATGTGGAAAATTTTGAAATTTTTAAGAAATTTTGAAATTTTTTGAAATTTTGAACTTTTTTTGTTTAATTTTGGATATTTGAAATTTTATTAAATTTTTGAATTTTTTTTTGAAATTTTGAAATTTATGAAATTTTTGAAATTTCACAAAAGGGTAGATATATAGTATAACTAATCGTAGATTTTGAATATCAAAATAAGACCACGAGTGACCGAAGTACGCATAAGGATTAAACGAGTGGGCGGAACTTGTTCCGTCCACGAGTTTAATCGTTAATGCGTATTCGGTCACGAGTGGTCTTATTTTGATATTCAAAATGTATGATTTAGTTATACTGTTTATTATATAGACTTTCAAAATTTCTTATATATCATTTTTTTTATTTGTATATTTGATTGCACGCGTGTGAATCTACGAGCAATGATACTACAGGGTTCAGTTGGAAGGATCTGCCATCTTGAAAATGTGAAATCCTATTTTTCATATTTACAACAATGTACAAAAATAATTAAAATGCTTACCTTGAAAGCTTATTGTAGTTAAATTAAATCACAATTGAAGCGTATACGAAGCCAAATAGTGTCTAATATTTACGTTTAAAACTGCAAGTCTTCATATGACGTCAATGACGTCATCTTGGTTATGTGCCAAAGACATCAATAACATTTCGCGAAATTTTTTCAGCTTACAATCGTATGTGTATTCACCGTTGCACAACAAGGGACGTAACCACCACACTTATAGCTTTGCAAAAGTAGTTCCGGCGGGAAAAAACGGATATTTCACATGTGAAATACCGGAATTTATTTCACGGATAAATCCCCATAATTCACACCTATCTATATAATAAAACATGTTATTGCCCTCGTAAAATGTTATTGCCCCGGAGGCAAATAACAGGCCGCAAATTATGCTTTTATTACACATGCAAATTCGGCGTTATTTCAATAAAATATGTGGTAATCTATATCACAATTCATATTTTAGAACAATACTGATATTACACATATCCTAGTGGAAAAAATAGAATGTGCATGACTAAATGTAGCATTAAAAATATTATATTTATTTCCACATCATTCTGTGTCACCCTTTCAAAAGTCAGTTTAAACGGTTGGAAAATTAAAACTAGGTACCACATTGCATCAAGCTCAAGTGCAGATCTGAGAGATTATTTTTTTGTGTAATTTAAACTCCACATTAGTTCTATAGTTTGTTTTCATTAGGTTCTATGTTTTTGATTGGCACACCAGACTTAAATACAGAATTGCATGTTTTTATTTTTAATTTCCTAATTGCATTTCTCGCCTTTGATTGGGTAAAATTGACAGAACATGCTATGTCAGTTTTTGATTTTACAAAAAAAAAAAAAAAAAAAAAAATGACTTGTGCTTTTCAAGACTCATATTCTGTTCGCAAATCAAACTTAATCTTAGATACTGATTGGTAGCCAGGAGTTCATCTGAAATATCTTGTATTTCACACCTAATCTTCGGCTTCCATGCACAAAGCAAGGAATTTCGTTTTTGTTGTTGGGATTTTATAGCTTATATATTTATACGACATCCTCATATCATAAGCACAAACTGTACAAATATATGCTACCTTGAATAGATTTGTGGCTAAACGTTTACTTAAATATTTATAATGTGTGATGTATTCTACTTTAAACAGAAGAAGTTTGTGAACCTTGTCAACACAGAAATATAACTGTGACTGCTACTAAGTACTGTGATGAATGTGAGGAAAAGTATTGTGAATCCTGTACTTTGAGTCACATGGTACAAAAACGAACTAAAACACATAAACTTGTAGATATTACTAAAGAAATTATTGACAAGAAACTTTGCGAACCTTGTGATAGCAAAAATAAAAGTATAAATGCTACTTATGTATGCGATGACTGTGACGAGAATCTTTGCGAAGCATGTAAGAAATTCCACATGTTGCAAAAACTGAATAAAAACCACAAGATTAGAAGTTTGGTTCAACAATTATTCTGTGAGACGTGCAGTGCACAAGGCAGTGATATTGTAGCTGTATTTTATTGTCTTGATTGTGAAGAGCCAGAACCATATTGTGAATCGTGTGCTGAACAACATACATCCATGAAAAAGTCAAGATCCCATAAGATGTCTACTGATTTGACACCAGTTCTTGCCCAGTAAGTGTATAAAACGTTAACGACACAAATTCATGCTTCTTTTTACAAAATAGTAGACTAAGTTTACAATTGTTTAAGTTTTCAATGTTATGTTTTTTGTTTTATTTGTCTTCATTCTGTGTCTTGTGGCCAATGGTGCTAATGTCTCAGGATTGTTCATTCTTGATAGCCCCTTTGGTTTTCTCTAACGTGTATTTACAAATGTGATATTTTAATGAGATGTTTCGATTACTTTTTTGTTATCTGATATTTTCACATGTTTCAATGTATGACTTTTTAGAAAAACATAGTGAACCATCTATTTTGTTCTTCAATTCTTGAAGCAAGCAACAGGCGGGATATACCCAAGGTATTTTATACATGGCGAAATAAGATTGTTAAAATGATTTATTTAGTGCAATATTACATTACGTATATATATATTGTCGGAAAATATAAAATTTATTTGTATGAAACAGGTAGAAAAGCGAGTCTTATGAACCACAAGCTCTGGAATATCGTATTAACTGAGAGATATCTACTCCATATACAAATTTAAAAAACTTGAGCATTTTGATGATATCAGTTGCACAGAGCTTTTCGGTAGAATCAGAGTGTTTTTATGCATATAATACGGTATTCATATGCACTTCGAAACGGGTCAGTCAATATGATATAATATGAATAAACTACGTTTACAAAGTCAAATAGAGAGAAAGATATAAAAGTATGATATTACTTCTAAATGTTTAAAATGATTACAGATACCAGAAAAATAAAAGATTAGAACAGAGCAAAACAGATGATCCACGAAGTACAGCCAAACCAGATAATTTATCTGGTTCTCCTTCAATACAAGGTAAATCATCTAACACTTATTTTACAATGAAAACTTATCTTCTTCGTGTTCTTATAATGGGTATTTTAATAATTTACCATAATCGCCATCGCAGTAGATAACTTAATCTGTTTATTCGACGTCACTAAATGCCATTAAGTATAGCAAATGACAACAATATGGTAATTTATTCTTATATTATTTTTAATCAATGGTTATTTTTGTCGAGGAGAATATCTTAGCTAATATTTTATATAGAATATAACATACAAACAGAGAGGTCATTGTTCGCTTTGTTGATATTGGTGGAATTGTTGACCATCACTGTTTAAACTCTCTTTTGTTTTGTTGATATTGGTGGAATTGTTGACCATCACTGTTTAATCTTTCCTTTCATAATGCAGAGAAAGGTTATCATTGTTTGTTTTTTTAAAGTACAAAAAATATAGAAGGGATTAATATCTCATGATCGTAACATGGTCAAGAAATATTATTTCAATTTTAACGGTCTTTCCTTACCAAATAAATATTTTGTAATTGACAATATAAAAAGCAAAATATATGAAAACCTTGATTGTATAATGTATTCTTATCTTTAAAAAGTAAAACCAACACTACATCCAGTAACTATTAATCTTGATAATCTAAATGAAGTAACTGACTGCATGTTGTTAAACTCCAGTCCAAGTGAGGAATTTCTGTGATATATCATGGCAAGAAAAACTTAGTTGTTATTAGACCATGATTATGTCTGCTTTCTAAAGCACCGAGTTGTGCTGAATATGCATGTCGTTCAACTAGAATACAATATCATGACTCCCGGCCAAAAACCAGTCTTTGTTGTTTGGCACTGGCTACGATTACCCGGATTTACCTGGATTGGGTAATAATAACGAAAAATTAGGATTACCTGAAAGACTAGTACATGTACCGGAATACAATTCCGGTTCAGGAACCTATTTCACGGAAAAAATCGGGTAATTGTAATTTTATTTGTTAGAATTACCTGGTCTTATTATTACCCGCAATAGTTGTATGTAAATAAAATATTCAATCTTATTTATTGTTGTTGTTGATTTATTTTTATAGGTACCAATTTTATTATAAACTTTCATTTTGAATTTAATTTGTCAAAATTTGTTTGTGTAAAAATATGGCCAAAGGTGCTGAAAAGTGCTCACCGTGTATGTTATCAAGACATATAGTTCATTTGGGAATCTTAAAATGGACGCGAATGAGGTATTCCAGTCCTTCAATTTTGAAGTTGAACAAAAGTTTAAGTCATTTAAGGAATTTGAGAGCCAACTTAAACATTACCAACATGCAAAATTTATACAAATGTACAGAAGGAGTAGTTGCAAAATTGAGTCAACGAAGACAAAGCAAACAATTACAAACAATGATCTGATTTTCAGTGAACTTAAATACACATGTATTCATGGAGGCCGAAATTTTGTTTCCAATTCCAAAGGATCAATGTCTAAAAAACAAAATTAGTAAAACAAAAGAAACAGCCGAATGGAATTGTTCAGTCTGTAAAATTGATGTTCATCTTTATGCATCCATAGTTTGCGATGGATGTTTAGAGTGAAACCATCTTAAATGTGTTGGCCTCAAAACGCCACCAAAATCCATGTACTAGTGCTATATAAGCAAACGAAAGTAACTTGATAATTTCTTATGTAATTCCATCTTTGTAAATATATTTACGAAGTATATTTCATATCTTTTTGATGTATTGATTTAAAATGTATTATCAATTACAAATTGATATATAATAATAATAAATCTGTCAATTCTTTATATCCAATAATGAAATCCCTAGAACTCAGTAATAATAAGACCAGGTAACTCTAACAAATACAATTACGATTACCTGATATTTTTCCGTGAAATAGGTTCCTGAACCGGAATTGTATTCCAGCACTTAGTCTCTCAGATAATCCTAATTTTTCGTTATTATTACCTAATCCAGGTAATCATAGCCAGTGCCTTGTTGTTTCTCTTCTTGTATGCTTACAGAAGAAGCAGTAGATTCTAATTCTAATTTTATTGCCCTTGATGTAACACGAGCAGGAATCGATTCCATTGTGTTCTGCACTCGAGAAAAGTAGCTGACTATCACGCTCCAAGTGATCAAGAAGAGTTTTAAGATACCAAAGGGGTAATCAGAATCCATATATCGAAGAAGAACGGACAATACAATGGCCAAAAGAAAAGGGACAAACAATGATCTACACCCGTCATGTTAATTTAGTTACAAACCCGGTGATAAGTCATGAATAGGGAAAGAACCTGGGAGTGTTTACGATAAGTAGAACATAACCGTGATCATTTGTGACACAGATATTACATAACGGTCAACCAAGTCATGGTGGCGACCTTAAAACTTTCAAAGTGATGACTTCAACTTTACTTAAAATATATATACATGTTATAATAAAAAGTAATTACTGTATATAAATCATTAGAGTTGTTTGTTATATATGCTTTAATAAGAATTTCAATTTCCAGGAGAAGAAAATGGATCAAAACCAAAAGAACAGGGCGTAACCTGCGATCCATGCTTCTATCAAGATCTCCAAGAAACCGCTACACACTATTGCAAGACCTGCGATGAAAAATACTGTGAGAGGTGTACAAAGATTCATAAAGTA
Source organism: Gigantidas platifrons (assembly GCA_002080005.1). Classification (NCBI taxonomy): domain Eukaryota; kingdom Metazoa; phylum Mollusca; class Bivalvia; order Mytilida; family Modiolidae; genus Gigantidas; species Gigantidas platifrons. Next base: position 723,947 of record MJUT01013604.1, read on the forward strand.
CATAAGCAAACCCGAGATCACAATCTTATTGATTTAGATCTAAGTTTGGTTACTAAAGAAATGTGTGAGCCATGCAAGTATGATAAGGAAGAGCGGAAAGCCACCTACCTTTGCAAGGATTGTGAGGAATATTTATGCGATAGTTGTATGAAGAATCACCGAGCACAAAAACAGAACAGAAGTCACCAAATTAACTCCATCTCTGAGAAACTACTCTGTGGGAGTTGCCAAGCCATAGGGGAAATTAAATCAGCAACTTCATTTTGCCTCGATTGCGAGGAACCAGAGCTGTTTTGTCAGTCCTGTGCAAAGCGTCATTTATCAATGAAAAATACAAAACTTCATCACATATCAGATAATTTGCTTGAATTTGCATTTATGTAAGTATAGCTTTTTAAATAATTGCACTGTATATTCTCAGAAAGAGTAAGACATGATTACTAAAGCCGCGTTAAAAATACATTACTGATCGAGAACACAGAGAATGAGGAAAACAAATAAACAGAACTTCTCTGATCGTGCGGTATTTCTTTGTTGTACATCCTTTTCAAAACATTGTGTTTGACAATAGACCAAACTCATTTGATCTGACATCAAATGTGCGTCAATATGCCTTCCTGTTTTCATGCTGCAAAACAGGGAAAACAATACTCTGTCTAAGCATATCGGAACATTTTCTCTTTTAGCGTAAAACAACAATCACTCACTCATTTGATCATCATATCATTCTATCATATTGTTTTAATTGACATGTTGGATTTCAAGATTTCAGTTTGGCGTCTCATTCGAGATAGATCCCTTAGCTATGGCATGACAGTTGTTGATTTGTCGGTAAGCATTTGGCCAATGACAAAAACGTGTTATATTATAATTATATTAAAATATTTCTTTATGTATTGCAGGACTTTAAAGAAAACATGTGAGAAAAGTCCGTCGACAATCAAAGTTGATCCATTACAACAAGAGACAGAAAACCAGGTATGCTTAACATTTGACATCGATTGCAGGGGAGGATCTAGGTTTTTAAATACGAGTGGGTGTAAAATTAGTCGAGCGGTCCCTTAATATAAAATTTAATACCATTTGAAAGCAAAATAAACTTAAGTGAAAAGGTTAAATTGTATCACTAATCATTTAAGATGGGGTAACAGTTTCTGTCCTAAATGTATTTTGCTTTGTCGAAAATTTAAAAAATGTGACTGTCTATATCGTTTTCTATAACACACCCAGTTTTTGGTCTGGTCCATGTTGCTGATCTTTTCTGTTTTTGTTTTATGTGTTGTATTTTCTCTAACGTTTATTTACCAGTATTATACAATTATGAACATTTTACGAGGTCAATATGTTGTATATTGACCTAGTGTTAGGATTATATTGACCGAGGACAAAGTCCGAGGTCAATATAATCCTAACGGGTCCATATACATATTGATAGAGTAAAAAGTCCTTAATTTTTATTTTATATATGTAATGTATTACTCGTGTCATTGAAAATAAATTATTATCATAAAATATTTTTTCCATTGTGAAGAAACCAGTTTCTATTTAAAAAAAAATATTGACGCTATGTTACTATGTTACTATTTTTAGTAACATAGAGTCAATATGCTTAAATATTCTGTATATCACGTGACTGATTTAGCCAATGAAATTGTATGAAAACCACACCATATGTAATATTATTAAATAATGCTCTTATATATGATAAATGACAATGTCAACGAAAAGATACAAAGATAACGTCACATAACTTCAATTGTAAAAGACTATGAAAAAAAACCCCCATGAAAATCCTATCATGCTCTTGGACAGTGAATGTCATTAAATGTGTAGTCGTTAAAGAAAAGGAACAACGTGCATCATTGCATATATATANTATATATATATATAAATCAATTTTTTTTCTTCTTCTAATTTCTAGATCCCAGGACAGCCGTATGTTACAGAGTCTGTTAATATGTCCAATAATTTAATTTTAAAATGGGAAGGTGTCGAACTACCTGCAAATGATGCATACCAAATAATGTATAAGGAAGGTCAAAATGGAATGTGGGTATATTGCAAATCAAATACTGCAACTACAACGTATACGATAGAGGGGTTACATGCAGAGACGTCATATGTCTTTATAGTAAGAGTGGTCAATGCTTTTGCCAGGTTTGAAGGAAAATTTAGTATTGAAAGTAACCCTATTATAACTGGCAAGTCAGAAGCACTGGGAATGAAACAGTTGTCTACCTTGATTTACGAAAAACCAATTGCCGTCTATGCATTGCCAGTTACCGAATTGAAAGATGCAAGGAATACAGCAGCTAAGACAAGGAAGCTAACATTAGGTAAGTCGAATTTGTTTCACTCTAATTTTAGGTATTATGTTACTGTAAAAATTAATAAAAAAACAAAAACATGCACACCTATGAATACATGCATAATTGTCACCGAACACATTAATTTTCACATTTCCAAAGATCTTGTAACCATTTGCCATGAAATAGCAGTTTGTCTTTCGTTCAGAACTTTTCACATTATGAGTAGTTGATATTTTAGCTTAAGCTTGACATGAATAATATATGGAGGTGTTAAAGCAAATAAGGGAATTTATTAGAATTCTATTCCACGTCCTATATAGCTCTAATTTAACATGAAAAGTTTGAAGTTATCAAAATGGTAATCAGAAGCAGGAAATCGAATAAGGATAGACATTACAATGGCCAAAACAAAAAGGATAGACATTACAATGGCCAAAACAAAAAGGATAGATATTACAATGGCCAAAACAAAAAGGATAGACATTACAATGGCCAAAACAAAAAGGATAGACATTACAATGGCCAAAACAAAAAGAATAGACATTACAATGGCCAAAACAAAAAGGATAGACATTACAATGGACAAAACAAAAAGGATAGACATTACAATGGCCAAAACAAAAAGGATAGACATTGCAATGGCCAAAACAAAAAGGACAGACATTACAATGGCCAAAATAAAAAGTATAGACATTACAATGGCCAAAACAAATAGGATGGACATTATAATCGCCAAAGCAAAAAGGATAGACATTACAATGGCCAAAACAAAAAGGATAGACATTACAATGGCCAAAGCAAAAAGGATAGACATTACAATGGCCAAAACAAAAAGGATGGACATTACAATGGCCAAAACAAAAAGGATAGACATTACAATGGCCAAAACAAAAAGGATAGACATTACAATGGCCAAAACAAAAAGGATAGACATTACAATGGCCAAAATAAAAAGGATAGACATTACATTGGCCAAAAGAAAAAGGATAGACATTACAATGGTCAAAACAAAAAGGATAGACATTACAATGGCCAAAACAAAAAGGATAGACATTACAATGGCCAAAACAAAAAGGATAGACATTACAATGACCAAAATAAAAAGGATAGACATTACATTGGCCAAAAAAAAAAGAACCCAAACAATGATCTACAAACACCACACAGATAACTTATGATTGAAAAACATGACTAGGAACCCAACTGGACATAGTGATTGAACGCATGTGCTTCTGAAGGTTAAGCAGTTTCTGCTCCAGTAGTGGCACACGTCGGGTTACAAACACGGTGATAAGTATGAATGAGAAAATGACCAGATTGTGTTTGTGATTACGACAAACGGAACATAAAATTCCATAACGGATAACCAAGTCATGATGCCAACCGTAAGCTTTAAAAAAAATATGGATGTATTGTGTCATGGTGCTGCTGAAGGTTGGTGTTGATTTGGGATGTTCTATCTAACCCTACCCATTTCCAAACAAGAGGCCCTAAGCTGCAAAAATGGATGTTTCTGCTATTTGTACAGAGAGTTTATTTTTTATCTGTTTATTATGATTTTTTTTAATGAATTCCTTAGAAAAATACCTTTCAGAAAAAATCATGGCGTTATTATGTCACTATTACCATTATTGACATAAAAGCAGCCCAAAATGTGTAAATTTCAAAGTTTTAACATGTCCATTTTTCGTCCAATTTCTATATAGTTATTCTTTGCAAAATGATCATCTTAATGGGTTATTGATATGCCGAAATTTTTGTTGTAATTTTTCATTACTAAAGAGAGTCTAAAAGAGTCCCCAATTCCGAAATTTCCGATATTTTGAGAGTATATAGAATTTTTCTTTTTCAACCAATTTACATGCCTTTTTTTTCTTTGAACTGATTGCACCAAGAGCTTGTCGACAGATATCCTCTATCTTTTACGGTTTTGGAGATAAACTCAACAGAAAGGGGCCACACAAGTGAAATTTCAAAATTGGAACCTTTTTATTTTTCGTCCAATTTTTATGCAAAATAATCATATTTATGGGTTATGGATGGACTGTAATAACATGATATCTTGTTTCGAAAAGAGGAAAATATTCCGAAATTTACCATATTTGGAAAATATGTAGAATTTGTTCTTTTTTATACAATTTTGATGCATTTTTTCTCTGAATTGACTGCGTCGAGAGCTGTCGATATTATGTTGACATATTTTCTTTATCTTTTACGATTCCAGAGATAAACTCAACCTAAACCCGAATTCCAAAATTTCAACTTTCTTATTTTTGATTAAATGCAGGTTTTTGCAAAATGATCATTTTTATGGGTAATTCGAGGACCATAAACATTTTTTGATATTTTATTTTGAAAAGGAGTCTAAAAGTGGCCCATTTGGAAGGCATATTTAACACTTGAAATAGTAAAACAAGACAAATGTCCTAAATACATTTGTTGACTGTTTTCAGCATATTACTGTGTCCAGCACATTACTGATCCAGATATTTAAGGGTGTAGGCCTGGGGTATGGGAGATAACTCTATTTTCATTGTCTTCTCAAATATATGGTCATCTGTGCATTTGAAAATTCCTCCTCAATTCCAAGCTTCTTGGCAACACATATTGTTTACATTGGATATGGGCAGTTAAAATAAATGACTCTTTTTTATTTTACCTTTCTATAGCTGTGTTCCTTGTCTTTTTATAATGCTGCTAATAAAAGTGTGTTATTATTATATGCTTGTGCCCACAAGATAGCATTGAAATGACTCTTTCCAGAAAAAAATTGCCATCGAAATATGTTGTTGAAAATGCCAGGTGTGTAGCACATTTTGTGTGACAAACTTTTTTTTCCAATGAATTTCAAGGGTTTGTCAAATAAAAAATATTAAATATATACACCAGAATCTTAGATATTATGAAACTATAGTACAATTGCTTTATTTGTCAGGAAATCTCTTACACCTGGTGATGATTTATAAAAATAAAATGGTCACATTTAAAAACTTAATACTGAAATATATTGGTATGAAATATATCAATATAATGAAAAGAAAGTGTCATGTTGGAATAAATGTAGTGTTTTTAGAAGTGATATTGAAAAACATTTTCATTGACCCATAAACATGTTGCACCATTTTAATCTTCACATAATTATTAGGTTACCTGAAAATGTCAGGAGGGTAAACAAGATATGTTTACATAGTGGTCATTTTATACATTTTTATATTTTGCTGAATTTTGTATTATTTTTTTAGCAGTTCATGAGTCTGTGACTATTAGTAACAAATATAATTGTATCAAGGTGTAAATTAATTTCATGGTAGCTATGTTTGGGGAATTTGTTTTTGTAATATCTGATCCTCTCCCCCTTCAAAAAATCTTTACCTAAGACAACAAAAGAATAACCAGATTCAAATGAATATAACTGGAGCACAGAATTTGAAGGAATTTAACAATACAGCTGGGTGTCTGTCTGTTTTTTTTTTGTAATGAATTAATCAAGTAGAGTCAACCTCAAACCACCCCTCCCCCTCCCCAAGCGACCTGAAAATAAAAAAGACAATTGCAGTAATTTGGTAATTTGGACATCCACTATGACAAATATAAGAATTCAAAAGCTTTTTGTTATTTGTAACTGTTTTTTCTTCTAGATAACAATCAAAACCCATAGACAACATACCATACCCATAAATATCTATATACACTGTATAGGCCAATAATAGAAAACAATATTCAAATTGAATAGCCACACTACAGTGCCATGTGCTGTGTTTAATTCAGCAACATAGTATTATACAATACAAACAAAAATATGTATGCACTTCAATATCTGTAGTACAAAAAACTTTATGAAATGTTAATATGGAATAAAGAAGAAAATTTTTCCTCGAAACAAGATAAAATTTAAATAACGAAGTAAAACACGTCCAATCGAGTCAGCCCTGTCGTGCTGAATGGTATTTTCACGGACGGCGGGAAAATACATACAGTCAATGGGCAGATAACTAGAAGAAATTAATTTCAATCTAATTCAGTTCCTTCAAACGATTGAAATAATATTTCTTCTAGACAACAATCAAAACCCATAGACAACATACCATACCCATAAATATCTATATACACTGTATAGGCCAATAATAGAAAACAGTAATCAAATTGAATAGCCACACGACAGTGCCATGTGCTGAATAAAAAGAATGGGAAATCGAAGTTAAATTTTATCTTGTTTCTTAATAAATAAACTAATCAGATCATTTTTAAATTGTTTATCACGCATCCAAAATTAAAAGTCATAAAACCTATATTTTTTGGAACCAATTAACCTGTCTTTTAATGAATCTTTTTAAACGTATCCGTCTTTTGCAAACGGTCAGAAATGGCATAATTTGCTGCGGTAGTCGCACCACCAGGTCTCAAACTGTGTACTGTAATCCATATTTCTTAATATCAGAAACAAACGATCGAAATGCATCCATGAATAATTCCTTCATACGAGTGTATGAAAGTGGTCTATTCTCCTTTCGCAATTCAAAACGATCCTTACACTTACTAGTAGTTAAGTTTCTATTGACAGATACACACAACAAATCCATAATTAAATCTACATTCCCAAATAAAGGTGACGGCAAAAGTTGTACATCAGACTCATGATCCTGCAAAATACATGTACATTGTGTATAACAAAAATTTCAATAAGCACATTCTTATCATTAAATAATAATAATGCATATATAATCACTCTTTTGTATATTAGTAATTCTCCAACAAGAGTATTAAACATATAGTCTTAATGCTTGACATAGCATTCGATGTTAGTGTATTAGTTATTAACAAGGCTGATATTATATATCAAGCCTTTAATGCCAGTTCTAAATATAAAATTCAGATATGCATTAAAAAGTTAGTATATCAAAACTGTAACATGCCTTCCTTTTTATCATCTGAAAAACAGATAAGCATTAATAGCTTGTAAATTTCAAGGTATACAACCTTAAAAAAAATATTACTACTTCACTATTGTCTCTGATACGATTCATAGTAACCACCAAAACCTATGTCACTGGCATCACTATATACAATACTCTGATACGATTCATAGTAACCACCAAAACCTATGTCACTGGCATCACTATATACAATACTCTGACACGATTCATTGTAACCACCAAAACCTATGTCACAGGCATCACTATATACAATACTCTGATAGGATTCATAGTAACCACCAAAACCTATGTCACTGGCATCACTATATACAATACTCTGACACGATTCATTGTAACCACCAAAACCTATGTCACAGGCATCACTGTATACAATACTCTGACACGATTCATTGTAACCACCAAAATATATGTCATTGGCATCACTATATACAATATTCTGGCACGATTCATTGTAACCACCAAAACCTATGTCACTGGCATCACTATATACAATACTCTGACATGATACATTGTAACCACCAAAACCTATGTCACTGGCACCACTATATACAATACTCTGACATGATTCATTGTAACACCAAAACCTATGTCACTGGCATCACTATATACAATACTCTGATACGATTCATTGTAACCACCAAAACCTATGTCACTGGCACCACTATATACAATACTCTGACACGATTCATTGTAAACACCAAAACCTAAGTCACTGGCATCACTATATACAATACTCTGATACGATTCATCATAACCACCAAAACCTATGTCACTGGCATCACTATATACAATACTCTGACACGATTCATTGTAACCACCAAAACCTATGTCACTGGCACCACTATATAAAATACTCTGACACGATTCATTGTAACACCAAAATATATGTCACAGGCATCACTATATACAATACTCTGACACGATTCATTGCAACCACCAAAACCTATGTCACTGGCATCACTATATACAATACTCTGACACGATTCATTGTAACACCAAAATATATGTCACAGGCAACACTATATACAATACTCTGACACGATTCATTGTAACCACCAAAACCTATGTCACTGGCAACACTATATACAATACTCTGACATGATTCATTGTAAGCACCAAAACCTATGTCACATGCATCACTGTATACAATACTCTGACACGATTCATTGTAACCATCAAAACCTATGTCACTGGCATCACTATATACAATACTCTGATACGATTCATAGTAACCACCAAAACCTATGTCACAGGCATCACTATATACAATACTCTGACATGATTCCTTGTAACCACCAAAACCTATGTCACAGGCATCACTGTATACAATACTCTGACACGATTCATTGTAACCACCAAAACCTATGTCACTGGCATCACTATATGCAATACTCTGACACGATTCATCTGTGCTAAAGTGTTTAGCATTCACGTCTCAAATAAATTCTTTACAAAATATTAATTGTTGAACACTAGATTCTGGTAACTTAATATATAATATATACCATGAGAATGATTTGTTAATATCAATAGTAAGATGTTTAGTCAACAAATAAGCAATGTTACCAATAACTGAATACATATATTATTTGCATGACCTACATGTATATATGAAGAGAAATTGAAATGAAGAAAATGACAAATTTATAAATAGTATCCATCTCCACAGTATCACCTGTGGTTCCAATATACAACAGGAAATGACTAATTACCTATATGTACAGGTAAAACCATCACTCACAGGTGACTTACCTTTGTATTTCATAGGTTATAAGCATAATATTTTCAGATGAATGTTTTCATTGAGAATAAGATTGGAAAATTATGCACAGAATAAAAAAGGTTAGGGTTTATATGTATAAATTAATTACATTAAAAAAAATAAATCATTTGAAACAAATTTCATGTAATTACTTTTTTAAATCTGTTAAGAATTTTAAGTAATGTTCAGAATCTGTTCAGAATTTTGAGCAATGTTCAGAATCTGTTCAGACACTTCAGAATTTTTAGCAATGTTCAGAATCTGTTCAGAATTTTCAGCAATTTTCAGAATTTTCAGAATCTGTTCAGAATTTTCAGCAATGTTCAGAATCTGTTCAGACTCTGTTCAGAATTTTTAGCAATTTTCAGAATCTGTTCAGAATTTTCAGTAATGTTCAGAATCTGTTCAGAATTTTCAGCAATTTTAAGAATTTTCAGAATCTGTTCAGAATTTTCAGCAATGTTCAGAATCTGTTCAGAATTTCTAGTAATTTTCAGAATTTTCAGACACTTTTCAGAATTTCTAGCACAAAAACTGGTCTGTTCAGAATCTCTTGACTTTGTAGTGAAAAGAAGCAACTTTCCTTACATAAAAGTTTTATGTGTTGCCAAGCATGTTCGTATTATATAATTTATAGTACTTACAATCTTGTCAATCCTACTCTGATCATGAATTTTATAAAATCCTGCTTCACTATCAATAATGTACCTAACCAAATCAACCGATTGGTAGGTTTCCAGTGATATTTCTACATTAGGAACAAAACCACTATTAATCAAATCACATTTCACTTGATTTACTACAGCTTTACAAAGTTCATCATCTAGCTCAATACCTAATCCGTCATCAAGATACATAATAACTTGCTTACCTACTGTACTGATCGCCATTTTTTTTTTATTATATATATATATATCTTAAACAAGCCTTGTCGAAAGGTAGCACAATAAATTAAAACAAAAATGTTCTGCAGCCATTAACTGTCCATGAAAACCCCTAAAAATTTCATAGATGTCCACATGATAAGCTGAGTGAACATCAAATGCAAACAGAGGATTTAAGTTTGATATGCAGGGTTGTCATTTTAAACCGATTGCCGATGAAATCGGTTAATTTCACATTTTGCATCGGTTACTTTGGATTCAATAATTTCTAAAATTACAAATGGAAAATTGTTTTTTTTCCATTATTTTTAGGATCTAAAGGCCTTTCCATACCAAATCTTATCAGTAACATGTCAATTACCATCGGCTACTTAAAATCATAATGAAAACCCTGATATGTTGTCGAGCAGTCCGCATGTCTTCAAATTTTACACTTTGTTTCCATAAATGTGCATTGACAGCTCTAAGATCAAGAATCAATCTTTTCTTTTGTTTGATTGAAAAAAGGTTGCTTATTACATTTAGCAATTAATATCTATGTAATAAATCTTGTAAAACTGTATCTACAAAATTATCATTCTTAAACCAGACATATTATTAGATAAATAAACTGAATGTGGACTAGAATAAAATGGTATCTTATAACCATCTTTGATAGTGTCAATAATAAATAAATAATAAAACCGTAAGCACCGATATCTATCCAAAAGAATACAAAATGTATTAGCTTTTAGTCTGTCTTTAACAATAATATCTGCCTCGCATGAGTAAATGTTCGTGTATTTGAATTATTTCAAAAATCAAAGTATCATAAATATACTCATCTTTTACAAATTTATGTTGATTTTCCATGCACTGATTTGTCCCAGGATTAATCCCATGGATTTCATCACGTAAATGTCCGGCATGATCTTTTCCGATATTTTTGCATCGACTTTAGCTTCTATTTCTTGACTTTGACGGTTTACTGCATCCAAAACTGTCTGAAAAGTTATCTTTTTCTTCTCTTGCTTTTTATTTTTTCTCTTTCTGGGCTGGGTGGTGTAGCGATATCCATTGTGTTAACTAACGAAGTAAAACACGTCCAATCGAGTCGGCCCTGTCGTGCTGAATGGTATTTTCACGGAAGGCGGGAAAATACATACAGTCTATGGGCAGATAACTAGAAGAAATTAATTTCAATCTAATTCAGTTCCTTCAAATGATTGAAATGATATTTTTTTTATCTCACAAATAAAGAAACAGCAAAGGCTGAGTGTGTGATAGCTTTCCTTGACAATTTCATTTTTTTCTGGGTGCCATCCATGAAAAACATAATTTTAAATATTTTATGAATCCGACGGTATATATTTATAAAATTTGGTGCAATGATGTCTATATGTGTATTCTCTATTATGACATTTTTTGGTGGAAATTAATCGACAGGATTTTTTTTAATAAGATTTTTAATACCATGGTGGAATCACAGGGCATCCCCCGTTTTTACCTGCGTCACCAAAGGCGGAAGCAGCTCTAGGAATCGCTTTCTCCATCCGTACGTCCGGCCATCCGTACGTCCGTCCGTCCGTACGTCTGTCCCAGCAAGACAGTACTTACTTAGTGTAATCTGTCACTCAAACAGTTTTAAATCAATATTATTCAAACTTTGCACAGTGTTTGTATACATATTGAAGATGTGCACCTCCTATTATGGGCTGATTTGAAGATTTTTTTCATATATTTTCTGTATGCTGAACTTAGTCATTTTTAGCCCACCTGGCCAAAGGCCATGTGAGCTTTTGTCATGGGTAAGCGTCCGTCCGTCCGTCCGTTAGTTTTTCACATTTAACTCTTCTTCTCTGAAACCGCTGAACAGATTTCAACCAAACTTGCCATAAATGTTCATTGGACAGTCTTCTACCAGATTTGTATTTTTGATGTAGATCGGAAATTTAACATGGCTGCCAGGGCCAATAATGTGTTCTGATTGGCTGAAACCTTGAACATCTTCTTGTCAGAAACCACTAAACCAATTGAATTGTGACTTTGCAGGAATGATCATTGGGTTGTCCTGTACTAAAATTATGAATCGTTTGCCGATCGGAGATTCAAGATGGCCGCCATGATTCGACTTAGTTTAACATTGAACCCTATGGGAATTTCACATTTTCATCTTTTTTTCTGAAACCACGCAATAGATTTGAACCAAACTTGGCAGAAATGTTCATTAGATGGTCATATACAAGATTTTTGTTTTTGGTGCTGATCGGAAATCCAACATGGCTGCCAATGTGTTCTGATTGGTCGACATTTTAAAAATCTTCTTGTTAGAAACCACTAAGCCAATTGAATTATGACTTTACAGGAATGATCATTGGGTGATCCTGTACTAAACTTGTGAATCGTTTGCTGATCGGAAGTTCAAGATGGCCGCCATGACTCGACTTAGTTTAACATTGGATCCTATGGGAATTTCACATTTTCATCTTTTTTTCTGAAACCACGAAACAGATTTGAACCAAACTAGGCAGAAATGTTCATTAGATGGTCATATACAAGATTTTTGTTTTTGGCCCTGATCGGAAATCCAACATGGCTGCCAGGGTCCATAATGTGTTCTGATCGGTTGAAATTTAAAAAATCTTCTTGTTAGAAACCACTAAGCCAATTGAATTGTGACTTTACAGAAATGATCATTGGGTGGTCCTGTACTAAACTTGTGAATCATTTGCTGATCGGAAATTCAAGATGGCCACCATGACTTGACTTAGTTTTAACATAGGACCCTATGGAAAAAATGTTTAAAAGTCTTCTCCTCTGAAACCAGCAAGTCAATTTAAAGCAAACATGGCATGAATGGTCCTTAAGTGGTAAACTTTCAAAATTATGTCCCGTGAACCCAACCTCCATCCAAGATGGCCACCATCAGCAGACATAGTTTTAACATAGGACCCTATGGGAAAATTGTTTAAAAGTCTTCTCTGAAACCAGTCAGTCAATTTAAAGCAAACATGGCATGGATGGTCCTTGGGTAGTATACTTTTAAAATTGTGTCCGGTGACCACGACCTCCATCCAAGATGGCTGCCATGAGCAGACATAGTTTTAACATAGAACCCGATGGGCTTTGAATAGTAACTTAGATGTATATCTGACATTCTTAAGAGGACTTAGTTATGTCAGGTGAGCGATACAGGCTCATCTGAGCCTCTAGTTTATAAAACTTTAAACTTTAAAATTTGATTAAAAAATTAGTTTATCACTATATGTCATGGACGGTACCTTGTTGGTGTAATCTAAAACTCCAACAGTGTTCAATCAATATTATTCAGACTTTGCACAGTGTTTGTATGCATATTGAAGATGTGCACCTCCTATTATGGGCTGATTTGACAATTTATTTCTTTAATTTCCTATATGTTGAACTTAGTCATTATTTATCACTATATGACATTGACGATATCTAGTTGGTGTAATCTAAAACTCTAACTATGTTCAATCAATAGTATTTAAACTTTGCATAGTGTTTGTGTACATATTGACGATGTGCACCTCCTATTATGGGCAGATTTGACAAATTTTTGCGTACTTTTTCCGTATGTTGAACTTAGTCATTTTTTATCACTATATGACATTGACGGTACCTAGTTGGTGTAATATAAAACTCTAACCATGTTCATCAATAGTATTTAAACTTTGCACAGTGTTTGTGTACATATTGAAGATGTGCACCTCCTATTATGGGCAGATTTGACAACATTTTTCGTACATTGTTGAACGTAGTCATCACTTTTCGTCCGTCGTCTGTCCGTCCGTCAACATTTCACATTTTAATCTTCTCCTCAGAAACTACTGGGCCATTTGCAACCACACTTTGGTGGAAAGGTCCTTGGATGGTCCCCTTCCAAAATTCTGTCTGGTGATCCTGACTTCAAACCAAAATGGCTGCCAAGCTAAAATAGAAAAAAGGGGGGATGAAATTTCAATTGTCTATTGCTGCTTTAGTATAAGTCAAAATGAGCTCATGGCAATGAGCAGTTTAACATATATTACGGGTTTTTCTGTGAAATTTTTCTTTCAGCCGATTTATACTGATTATGCAATTTAGGCATATTTTGATAAAAGATCACATTTAAATCTTCTCCTCTGAAACCGCTGAACCAAATTAAACCAAACCTGGCAGGAATGGTCCCTGGGTGGGTCCGTTTCAAAATTGTGTCCGAAAGTCCCGCCCTCCATTCAAGATGGCTGCTGTTACTAAAAATAGAAATGTCTTCAAATGTCCATTGCTGCTTTAGTATTAATCAAAATGAGCTCAAATTTTAACTGCAGCTACATGGGAAGGAGTAGTTTAACATATATTACAGGTTTTTCTTTGAAATTTGTCTTTCAGCCGATTTATACCAATTATGCAAATTAGGCATATTTTGTACTTTTCGTCCTTTATTTAAAAAAACTATAAGAGATATATGTTAAATTCAAGTGCAGGATGTCAAGATCTACCTACCCTGCAATTTTGAAGTAAATTTCATTAACCATCTTGGAGTTATTGCCCTTTTTTCATCAAATTTTTAAAATTTTAATACTTTTCGTCTTATATTTCAAAAACTATAAGAGATAGATGTTAAGTTTAACTGCAAACATGTTCAGCATGTCAAGATCTACCTACCCTGCAATTTTGAAGTAAATCTGAGTACCCATTTTGGAGTAATTGCCCTTTTTTCATCAAATTTTCAAAATATTAACTCTGTCCTTTATTTCAATAACTATTAGAGATAGATGTTAAGTTTAAACTGCAAAAATATGCAGCATGTCAAGATCTACCTATCCTGCAATTTTGAAGTAAATCCCATTACCCATTTTGGAGTTATTGCCCTTTTTCATCAAATTTTCAAAATTTTAATACTTTTCGTTTGGAGTCATTGCCCTTTTTTCATCAAATTTTAAAATTTTTAATACTTTTCGTCTTATATTTGAAAAACTATAAGAGATAAAGGTTTAGTTTAAACTACAAACATGTTCAGCATGTCAAGATCTACCTACCCTGCAATTTTGAAGTAAATCCCATTACCCATTTTGGAGTTGTTACCCTTTTTTCATCCAATTTTTAAAATTTTAATACTTTTCGTCCTTTATTTCAAAAACTGTAAGCGACAGGTGTTAGGTTTTAACTGCAGACATGTTTAGCATATCAAGATCTACCTACCCTGCAATTTTGAAGTAAATCCCATTACCCATTTTGGAGTTATTGCCCTTTTTTCATCAAATTTTCAAAATTTTGATACTTTTCGTCCTTTATTTCAAAAACTATAAGGGATAGATATTAAGTTTAAACTGCAAAAATGTTCAGCATGTCAAGATCTACCAACCCTGCAACTCTGAAGAAAATATTATTTCCCATCCTGGAGTTATTGCCCTTTTTCCCCCATATTCAAATTTTTTAAAATTTTAATACTTTTCGACTTATATTTCAAAAACTATAAGAGATAAAGGTTAAGTTTAAATTGCAAAAATATGTAGCATGTCTAAATCTACCTACCCTGCAATTTTGATGTAAATCCCATTACCCATTTTGGAGTTATTACCCTTTTTTCATCAAATTTTTACAATTTTAATACTTTTCGTCCTTTATTTCAAAAACTATAAGAGACAGGTGTTAAGTTTTAATTGCAGACATGTTTAGCATGTCAAGATCTACACACCCTGCAATTTTGAAGTAATTTGATTACCCATTTTGGAGTTATTGCCCTTTTTCATCAAATTTTCAAAATTTCAATACTTTCAATCCTTTATTTAAAAAATTATAAGAGATAGATGTTAAGTTTAACTGCAAACATGTTCAGTATGTCAAGATCTATCTTCCCTGCAATTTTGAAGTAAATCCCATTACCCATCTTGGAGTTATTGCCCTTTTTTCATGAAATTTTCAAAATTTTGATACTTTTCGACCTTTATTTCAAAAACTATAAGAGATAGATGTTAAGTTTAAACTGCAGAAATATCCAGCTTGTGATGATCTATATACCCTGCAATTTTGAAGTAAATCCCATTACCCATTTTGGAGTTATTGCCCTTTTTTCATCAAATTTTCAAAATTTTAATACTTTTCGTCCTTTATTTCAAAAAGTATAAGAGATAGATGTTAAACTTAACTGCAGAAATATACAGCTTGTCAAGATCTACCTACCCGGCAATTTTGAAGTAAATCCCATTACCCATTTTGGAGTTATTGCCCTTTTTTCATGAAATTTTAAAAAAATTTGATACTTTTCGTCCTTTATTTCAAATAGTATAAGAGATAGATGTTAAGCTTAACTGCAGAAATATAAAGCCTGTCAAGATCTACCTACCCTGCAATTTTGAAATAAATCCCATTACTCATTTTGGAGTTATTTCCCTTTCTTCATCAAATTTTCAAAATTTTAATACTTTTCGTTTGGAGTT
>MJUT01013605.1:17159-27655 GCA_002080005.1 Gigantidas platifrons
CGTTAAGTACCAATAATCTAACTCAACACAATATGTCTACAAATAACTGCCAGGGGCGTTAAATACCAATAATCTAACTCAACACAAGAGCCTAAACTTGAAATTGAAGCATTATTGATATCAAATATGCTTAGTAAGAAAGAATATGAATGTAAATGAACATGATTGAATGTCGAATCTCGTTTTATTGGTAGAGTCCGCGTTGCTAAGCTTTTCTGTGTTATGTTTCTTGTTTTGTTTGTCTGTGTCTTGTGTATCCAATGTTGCTGGTGTCTCTAGATTGTCTGTTCTTGATTGCCATTTTCTCTGACGTTTATTTAGAGTTACATACAAATTAACGTGAAGGAAACCGCGCTTTTATTGCTGTTCTATGCGTTGCGTGTATATGTTCATGTGTGCATAGTGTTTTCTAGATTGGCCATACTAATATTGTATGATGAAATACTATATAGATATATTAATGCTGGCACGCTATTTACTTGCATTTATTCTGATTGTCTGCGTTAGGAATTTTATGTCTTTCCGATCCCTTGATCACTGGACGTTAAATGACATTGTCAATTTATCGTCTGCGTGACATCTATTATTAACGACGCTATCGATTTCTGGCTGAGTAAAATACAGAGAGACATGAAATGTATAACAATGGAATGCAAATGCATTTTGTTTTCTTCAATTCTATTTAAAAGCAATCAATCTCTTTTTAAAGAATTAAGCTTAAGGGGTGAACATTTTACTTTTTAACCTGATTTCTTTGTTATGTTTGAATTAGTTGTTCTAATTTCATTTGTCGTAAATATTTGTTTATGTTTTTAAAGATTGTTTTCATTTGATATAGAGGCTAGAAATAAAAAAAAAATAACACAAATTGAAAGCGATAAAAATGAAAAATACGCAGTCCAAAAAGGTCATCAAAATGTCATTTGTTATTGGTTTAAATGCATGCAAAAATACATAGCTGTAGCCAGTTGTTTTTCCGCCATTGAGAAATAATTTAAGTGAGATACGATCGATATTACATCTAACGGTGAATAAAATGCCGTTACAAGGAGAGAAAGTATGCATAAAAATAATAATAATAACACTTACCAAATAACACGCCAAATATAAGTGCTATTGTCCCTGAGAAAATAATGTAAGACTCCATTTTTAATATCACATCATATTTTAGCGTTCGAGAATGTAATTAAAAAAGGAGTCTGTGGCGATTCAGGGACAGTGGTCTTACTTTTAATCTGTGCTAAGATGGAACTTGGGAAAAAGACGATACATTCCGAATGTCTTTCTTTTTTTTCTAATAACGTTTGTTTGAAACACAATATGAAGGCTGAAACATTGTTTGTTAGGTCTAAATAACTACTGTTGACAATTCCATATTAAAGAGAAAGTTTCTGCAATTTTGAATTATTTGAAATTAACAATTTCTAAATAATGTAATTATTATGTTGGATTATGTCGGATTTCACAGCTCACTACAGCTTGTGTTATAATTGTTGATTCTTTCCGATTTTAAATAAAGCTTATTGTATTGTATTATTAAAACTAAGATTCTCCTCCCTCGGCCATAGGTGACCTTAACCGATATTTAGTTGTCTTATTTATTCCTTTTGGTTTTACTACCCACAAAACTAAGATTCTCCTCCCTCGGCCATAGGTGACCTTAACCGATATTTAGCTATCTTATTTAGTCCTTTTGGTTTTACTTCCCACAAAACTAAGATTCTCCTCCCTAGGCCATAGGTGACCTTAACCGATAGTTAACCATCTTATTTAGTCCTTTTAGTTTTACTACTTACAAAACTAAGATTCTCCTCCCTCGGCCATAGGTGACCTTAACCGATATTTAGCTATCTTATTTATTCCTTTTGGTTTTACTACTTACAAAACTAAGATTCTCCTCCCTAGGCCATAGGTGACCTTAACCGATAGTTAACCATCTTATTTAGTCCTTTTGGTTTTACTACTTACAAAACTAAGGTTCTCCTCCCTCGGCCATAGGTGACCTTAACCGATATTTAGCTATCTTATTTATTCCTTTTGGTTTTACTGCCCACAAAACTAAGATTATCCCCCCTCGCCCATAGGTGACCTTAACCGATATTTAGCTATCTTATTTAGTCCTTTTGGTTTTACTACTTACAAAGATGTTTACGTTATTTAGTTTTCCAATCTTTAGACAATGAGCGTACTTTATGAAGGTTATTCCAGAAACGCGCCGTGCGCACTAAATTAAGTATTTACGGTCAATTTATTTTTTGCGCAATGTTGCCTGAATTTCTGCAGTGTCTTCGGTTTTCTTAAACGTTTATTTAATTAATTATTGGAAAGAAAGGTTTTATAATTTAATTTGTTATTAAGGTAACATTAATGTTTACCTGTTTGTGATCAATTGATATGCATGTAGATTTGTGTGCAATTTTCTCTACAATAACTACCCGGTCAATTCATAAATGTAATATTTGACTATCACGCTATTTTACCACGGTTCGTGTCGTTGAATGGTAACACGACGGGTATTACTAGTGGAGCAAGAACTGCTTACCCGTTTGGTGATTTGATTTGATTGATTTTTGATTTTTGGTGTTTAACGCCACCTTCAGCAATATTTCAGCTATATCATGGCGACCAGTTTTTGTGGTGGAAGAAGTCGGAGTACCCGGAGAGAACCACCGACCATGGGCAAGCAACTGGTAAACTTTATCACGTGTGGCTACGAGTCGAGTGCACCCTTTTTGTAATTTACAAAGCCGAGCGCAAACCCACACCGTATTGGTGATCGGCTTGTATGAATTGTTAGGTAATCCAATTGAGCCACTCGTGTTCTGCTTACCCGTTTGGGGAATCTGAGTTCACGACCGTGTTTTAGCAAAGTAAGGTTTGTTTTGGCCAATCTTTAATTTTCTGGTATGTATTTTGTTCTTTATCTTTTGCCCATTGTATGATCTGTGTTTTGTTCTTTGTCTTTTGCCCATTGTATGGTCTGTGTTTTGTTCTTTATCTTTTGCCCATTGTATGGTCTGTGTTTTGTTCTTTGTCTTTTGCCCATTGCATGGTATGTATTTTGTTCTTTATCTTTTGCCCATTGTATGGTCTGTGTTTTGTTCTTTGTCTTTTGCCCATTGCATGGTATGTGTTTTGTTCTTGTCTTTTGTGCATTGTATGGTCTGTCTTTCGAATTACGGATTCTCATTACCATTTTGGCATCTTCAAATTCTTCTTAATGAAATTAAAGCTGAAAGAATTATAGTATTACGCAACTTCGAAGAGTTTGAAGATACCAAAAGGGGTACTGTAATAAGAATACGTAAAGCGAAGAAGGGCAGACAACACAATGATCAAAAGAAGAAGGACAAAAGGACAAATAACGATCTACAAACCATGCACATATACATTGCTGTTTTCACAGTTTTCCGGTTGTTGGCTGATTTTGTCTGTTTGTTGACTTATGAGTAATGCCTTTCCCTTTGGAAGATTGCTCGGTTATCCGTAATTTTGTTATTACCCTTATAAAGCTAAAGATCGAATAACAGGAACTCCATTAAAACCGAGGTGAACGCATGTGCTCCGGAAGGGTAGACAGTTTCTGTTCCACTAGTGGCACCCGTCGTAACTGTAAGATGCTTAGGAATTGGCCGTCAATATTTAATTTGGCTAAATTGCTATGCATCAAATAATCAATTTTCCCATTAAGAGCCATCAGTAGGAAATATTAGCCAATGAAAAATAACCATAAGTGTTGCGTTTCTCTTGGCGATAAATATATATCATTGAATTACAATATTTTGTTATTTTGTATTATTGAATTCCTCCGGAAACACTTGTAGTACTTGTGTTAAAGAGTATTAATAATGTTCTAATTAAGTTCTTGTATTACGTAATATGATTGATTTTGATATCAAAACTGTATAATATGAAACATTTTTACGATATTTAAACAGCACTTTAAAACCGAAATAAACGTAATAAATTAACAAACAAGAACATATATTGATATTATCTCCAAGTCATATCTCTCGTGTTAGAATAAGATTTTAACGATTAACAATCTATTTAAACATGTTCAGTGACAAGAAATATGCAATTTGTAGCATATAGAAGAGATTAAGATTATGATTTGGGAAAATACCATTTAAGGAGGGTTTGGAGATACCAAAGGGATAATTAGAATCCGTAAATGGAAGTACAGACAACACAATGGCCAAAAGAAAAAGGAGAAAAGGACAAACACAGATTTACAAAACATACACATAAAACTAAACATCGAGTAACACGAACCCCACTAAAACCGGGGGTGAATGCAGATGCATATCGAACAATTTGGAACAAAATAGGATAGACCACAAGTCGACAAAAAAAAACGTAGACAAGCGAGCATACTGTCAAAATGTAATGTTCATTTATGACGAAAATATTTTTCTTTTCCAATCCCTGACAAGACTTTTACTGAACTTGACTATAAGTATCCATTTTTAAAATGTTAATGAATCTACCATTTTATGTAGATATGTTTTTCTTTCCTGTATCACGGACAAAACAATTTTACCGGACTTGACTATGAGTTTCACGACCAGTGACAGTGTGTTTAAAGAAACAGGAACTACTTTTCCTTTACGAGCATCTGCGTTCATATCCACCGTGTTTGTGGTATTGAGTCCTTGTTTCTCTTCTTCTTAGTCTTCTGTGCTTCTTCTTTGTCTGTCTTCGTTCTGTGTCTTATGACCATCGTTGCTTGCGTCTCTATGTTGCTCATTCTTGAATATCCTTTCGGTTTTCTCAGTTTTAGCAAATATAATAATTTCTTTATCAAAAGCACATTTTATATAATGTAAAACAACAGTGATAGAGTTCATAAAAAAAACCGTAGATATCTAATTCAGTGCACGCTAGGTGTTTCCTTATTAATATTTTAGTAGCTGTAACTTTGTTCTTTCTTTCGCAGGATTCGAACCTATATCGTTGGAACTCTTCTACAGATATTCTCTTAGCATAACTACAAACCATTAAACAGAGTTGAAACCTTGGGACGTAAGGCCAAATCTAGAATATTTTCCGATGCAGTTTGTCAGTGACTTGCGGCAGATTGGTGGTTTTCCCCGGGTACTCCGGTTTATTCCATCAATAAAACGTACCTCCACGATATAACTGAAATATTATTGAAAGTGGCGTTGAACACCATAACCCTAACCCGTATTATTGGACTCGATTCGATACTAGCAATAATGTCTGTCTCGATCTTTACGACTGCCGTTATTCTATATATATATATATCTAGCAATGTTACAATTATGACAAGAATCATTGTCTGACGTTAAGTAATTACTGTCATATTATAACATCAGTGAGACGCCATGGGTGATTAACATCGTGGAGTACACTAAGATCATGTATTGATAAAAGATGCTATTCTAGTTATCTAAGGTCAATCGGTCAGTAAGGCTATGAAAGTAGTGTTTTATTAATAACAAATGATGGGGTGTTGTGTGGTCAAGGGTATTCTGGGGTGATATGTGGTAAAGGGTGTTCCGGTGAGTTGTGTGGTGTAGGGTATTCCGAGATGCTGTGTGGTCAAGGGTATTCTGGGGGTGATATGTGGTAAAGAGTATTCCGGTGTGTTGTGTGGTGCAGGGTATTCCGGGGTGTTGTGTGGTGCAGGGTATTCCGGGGTGTTGTGTGGTCAAGGGTATTCTGGGGTGATATGTGGTAAAGGGTGTTCCGGTGTGTTGTGTGGTGCAGGGTATTCCGAGGTGCTGTGTGGTCAAGGGTATTCTAGGGGTGATATGTGGTAAAGAGTATTCCGGTGTGTTGTGTGGTGCAGGGTATTCCGAGGTGCTATGTGGTCAAGGGTATTCTGGGGTGATATGTGGTAAAGAGTATTCCGGTGTGTTGTGTGGTGCAGGGTATTCTGAGATGCTGTGTGGTCAAGGGTATTCTGGGGGTGATATGTGGTAAAGAGTATTCCGGTGTGTTGTGTGGTGCAGGGTATTCCGGTGTGTTGTGTGGTCCAGGGTATTCCGGTGTGTTGTGTGGTCAAGGGTATTCTGGGGTGATATGTGGTAAAGGGTATTCCGGTGTGTTGTGTGGTGCAGGGTATTCCGAGGTGCTGTGTGGTCAATGGTGTTCTGGGGGTGATATGTGGTAAAGAGTATTCCGGTGTGTTGTGTGGTGCAGGGTATTCCGAGGTGCTGTGTGGTCAAGGGTATTCCGGTGTGTTGTGTGGTAAAGGGTATTCCGGTGTGTTGTGTGGTAAAGGGTAGTCCGGTGTGTTGTGTGGTAAAGGGTATTCTGGTGTGTTGTGTGGTAAAGGGTATTCCGGTGTGTTGTGTGGTCCAGGGTATTCCGGTGTGTTGTGTGGTAAAGGGTATTCCGGTGTGTTGTGTGGTCCAGGGTATTCCGGTGTGTTGTGTGGTCCAGGGTATTCTGGGGTGATATGTGGTAAAGGGTATTCCGGTGTGTTGTGTGGTCCAGGGTATTCATGGGTTTTGTGCAGTTAAGGATGTGAAAGAGTTGTAAATACTAATGTATACGATTTCTTCAAAGAACATGTCAAAGACGAAACATTTTTGTTAAATTGTATTAATTGACATTCTAAAATTTTCCATATGTCATTTATCAAAATTGGAGTCAATCTCTCTCACGCGAGGTAACCTTAGTAGATTTTGACTATCATGTTTAGACCATTTTGTTTACACGTTCTCGGAGACTTGCATTATTTGGATTTCCGACATTTTGACTTTGGTATATCTGATGAAGGTTATTCCAGAAACGCACCCTGCTCACGTAATTAATTAGTCATACCTGTATTAAGAGGTCACCTTTGGGACAAAGAAAAAGTGACCTTTTAAGACAGGTCACCTCTTAAAAGAGGTTCAATTCATATGAAATTTTCTATGACAGGACAAGAAAATTGTGACCTTTTAATACAGGTGACTGCTTAATAGAGGTGACAGCATGGGCAGGTTTGACTGTATCTACATTTTTATAACTCGTATCTGGAAGATAAAAAAGTCAACGCAAAGATTTGTGAGGAGTGAGATTTTGAATGATGATGAGGCTGGAGTTAAAGATGACCGGTAATTCTCCAACCTGTCCACGGGTATACCTGTGTCGGGAATGCTCAACACTTCGCTGTCACGCCTGAAATCAAAAGAAAACGACCTCAACCACTCGGCCATCTTGAGATATTCCACAAATTTGAACCTAGTCAAGAACCTTAATCAATGTAATTAAAATAAGATATCCGCAACCACTCATTTTTTTTTTTTTACATTGGAATCTTTTAATCCTCCGCCTCGTTATTACAGGTATACATTTTGTAGTATTTGGTAGTTGGACTATAAATGTATTATATACAAGAGATTTAAAACGAAATGTCCCATTGCAGATACTGCAAGCTAAAAAAAATATATATAAAAACCAAACAAACTATACAAAAAAAAAACAACAAAAAAACAAAAACAAAAACAAATAACAACAACAAACAAGCAAAAACAAAAACAAATAACAACAACAAACAAGCAAGCACAAAAGGAAATAAACATAATGAATATAGAACCTGACTTTCAAAACGTGATAATTGTTACAAATTTGAATGCATTAGAAGTAAGTTGTATGAAAGTCTAAAAGCCAAGCCCATTTTGCTAAACAGACGAATTTCTCAACTGCTTGCAACGTTGAAATTGTTTTTTAGTATTAGATTGATTGATTGGTGTTTAACGTCAACTTTAACAGTATTTCAGCCATATCGTGGCGTTTTTAATATTAGAAAGTTTGAGGTGAGTAAATATAGTAGCATAACTCTACAAGAGTTTTTCAGAAATGACAACGTGTCTGATAATGAAATCAGGCACAGACCATACTAACACAGTTTCTGTTAGGGCTATGAGAAAAGAGAACGACAGTCTAATAATGAAATCAGGCACAGACCATACTAACACAGTTTCTGTTAGGGTTATGAGAAAAGAGAATGACAGTCCTCGGGTAATAGTAGCAGGCACGTACGTGCTGCGTGCTGGTAACTATCCTCGTCTTATTATTCTGTATCTGTGTCATATACTAATGAGATAATTAGGGTTGATTGTTAAAGTACTATTGACTGACAAGGTAATTATATTATTAGTATTACATACAAATGTTGTTCAACATACCCAATATTTTAGTTTGTCGGTGAAGGCCAAGGTTTAGAACCGTTCAGCCCGACTTCTTATAATTAATAATTATTGTTACCTCATCTTAGCAATTAACGCATCAGCAAAAACAAGAAAGAAACTAGGTAAATATAGGTGAAAGACATGTTACTCACACATGACTGAAAACAAGGAGTTCATTTTGTACCAATAAGGAATATTTATTCCACGGTTTTCGGAGTTAAGCGGTAAAAAAATCGAACGAGAGACGTGAGATTGTTTAAGGTTTTAACTCTGAAAACCGTCGTATAAATGATTTGTAACATGAAGTCAAACAATATCACATCTAGTCTAGGTAGTGGATTATTGCACGGCTCTGAGAATCACGTCTAGTCTAGGTAGTGGATTATTGCACGGCTCTGAGAATCACGTCTAGTCTCGGTAGTGGATTATTGCACGGCTCTGAGGGTAATAAAGCTACAGGCCGTATTGAAAGTGTGCAATATATCGTATCTGAGTGTATTATTTCATAGTTCTAGTTCGTATTACATTCTAGTACACAAACCATAAAAAGATCAAAGGAAAATAATGCATTCAAGTTACAAGAATTTATATTGATTTGTTTTTACTAAATAATTTAATAATGGTATACACCCCATGTATTTATTTTCGACACTAATTGTTGTGTCAACTGATACAGACACGTTTCCAATATCAATAAGAAAATCATGGTTCTCTTAACTAACAAACCGACACATTAGTAAACGGTATTACCTCGAGGGTACGATCCCCGATCGTGTTAAACCAAAGACTAAAACTCCGCTGTGCACGGAACTCTAAGGAAAGAGAGCAAACACAGCTTGGTTTGGAGAATGTGTCACAAGGCAGCGACATGTATATTTGTTGACAGTTGTTTCAGTGAGCTAGCTAGGGCAAAAACTAATCGTTTTGGCTTAGTACAAAACAAACATCAGCATCTTCTCACCAAAAGGAGACTTACTGTCACCACGATAAAATTGAAAAATTGATTGCTGACTTGGCGCTAATCGACGTTGATAATTAGGACTTCATTTCTGCTAACCCGTATAAGCACTTGTATAAATTCTAGTTACTTTGTACTCTTTTCTCTCTTTATGTTTGTCTTGTTTTTTTGCTAGTCGTCGGACCCCCATTTTTAGCTCAAGGGGCCGTCGTGATCGTATTGAAGTTGGATTTACAACTACATATGCAATCAGTGCAATCAATGCTGATCATCACTAACATTGTGAGTTCGAATCTCGCACATGGCGAGGTATACTCGATACAACATTAACTGATAAAGTTTGTCAGTAACTTGCGCATGTCGGTGGATTTTCTCCACCAATAAAACTGTCAGCCACGGTATAACTGAAATATTGTTGAAAGTGGCGTTAAACATCATAACCCATACCCCCCTTTAACTCCAAAATGTCTTCACACATGTTGTATGATTTTTATCACTCTCATAATAGAAAGCAATGTTAAAGATGCATACATGTACGATATAATGTATAAATATCATTATTTCGTATGTCATGTTGTTTGTACAACTGCCAAACTTGTCCCTGTTTTAACATAGCAAACCTTTTCTAGGTGGGTGTCACATCATGTAATTGATAGAGCATCAGAAGATATTTTCCTTTCCATACTCGATATTTGACGAAATTGCTATTGTTCTTTTAGTGGGGTTCGTGTGACTCGATCTTTAGTTTTATGTGTATGTTTTGTAGATCGTTGTTTGTCTTTTTGTACTGTTTCTTTTGGCCATTGTGTTGTCTGTTCTTCTTCGATATATGGATTCTGATTACCCCTTTGGTATCTTCTAACTTCTCCTTGTTTATTGTGTTGTCTGTTCTGTGATTTACAGATTCTGATTACCCCTTTGGTATCTTCTAACTTCTCCTTGTTTATTGTGTTGTCTGTTCTGTGATATACGGATTCTGATTACCCCTTTGGTATCTTCTAACTTCTCCTTGTTTATTGTGCTGTCTGTTCTGTGATATACTGATTCTGATTACCCCTTTGGTATCTTCTAACTTCTCGTTGTTCATTGTGTTGTCTGTTCTGTGATATACAGATTCTGATTACCCCTTTGGTATCTTCTAACTTCTCGTTGTTTATTGTGTTGTCTGTTCTGTGATATACTGATTCTGATTACCCCTTTGGTATCTTCTAACTTTTCCTTGTTTATTGTGTTGTCTGTTCTGTGATATACTGATTCTGATTACCCCTTTGGTATCTTCTAACTTCTCGTTGTTTATTGTGTTGTCTGTTCTGTGATATACAGATTCTGATTACCCCTTTGGTATCTTCTAACTTCTCCTTGTTTATTGTGTTGTCTGTTCTGTGATATAC